>WNWK01004899.1:0-130480 GCA_009830355.1 Cherax destructor
AAGACAGAAGTGCATAAGTGTTCGCAATAAAGCGAACAGAATCCTTGCCTTCATATCAAGAAGCATAAATAATAGGAGTCCTCAGGTTGTTCTTCAACTCTATATATCCTTGGTTAGGCCTCATCTAGATTATGCTGCACAGTTTTGGTCACCGTATTACAGAATGGATATAAATGCTCTGGAAAACGTACAAAGGAGGATGACTAAGTTGATTCCATGTATCAGAAATCTTCCCTATGAGGATAGACTGAGGGCCCTGAATCTGCACTCTCTAGAAAGGCGTAGAATTAGGGGGGATATGATTGAGGTGTATAAATGGAAAACAGGAATAAATAAAGGTGATGTAAATAGCGTGCTAAAAATATCTAGTATTGACAGGACTCGCAGCAATGGTTTTAAGTTGGATAAATTCAGATTCAGGAAGGATATAGGAAAGCATTGGTTTGGTAATAGAGTTGTCGATGAGTGGAACAAACTCCCAAGTACAGTTATAGAGGCTAAAACGTTTTGTAGTTTTAAAAATAGGCTAGATAAATATATGAGTGGGTGCGGGTGGGTGTGAGTTGGACTTGACTAGTTTGTGCTACTAGGTCAGATGCCGTGCTCCTTCCTTAAGTGAATGTAACCTGACCTGGCTTGGGCCGGTGGGAGACTTGGACTTGCCTCGCATGGGCCAGTAGGCCTGCTGCAGTGTTCCTTCTTTCTTATGTTCTTATGTTCTTAATGTAACATTTTACTGAGGCAACGTTTCGCTCTCCCTGAGCTTCATCTAATGTTTATCTATGTAGTATGATAGGATATCCAAATTTCTGTTCTCTTCCAACCCATTTTTCCTCTTTCCTCCTACTCATATATATGATTTTTCTTGCCCCTACTCTGCAATACAGATATCTCCGTATATTTTTTTTTTCACTGTGTATGTGACAGGTTATCCCAGAGATGATAATTCCCAAGTGATAACATTCCTGTTATGCTAGAACGAAACCTCTGAAGTGCACTGGTGTGATTAACGCTTACTGGAATGTGTGATCATATCCCTATTGCCCCAGTGAAGCCTCGCAGTGAAGCCTCGCAGTGAAGCCTCGCAGTGAAGCCTCGCATTGAAGCCTCGCAGTGAACCCTCGCAGTGAAGCCTCGCAGTTCAGGCTGACAGATTCTAAACCTTGTATGAACCCCAATCTGTGTGATGGAATATGACGGGAAAAAAGTTATCTTTGGGTCCGACTGCGTAAATATCACATAGAATAGCAGCACACACGTTGCAGATTTTGATTTCATAAAGAAAAAATCGAACCAGTGGAAGGAGTATTAGTGCTTCTTTACATTGGTCCTTCATCTAGTGTTACACATATTTCAATATTTAATAATTAATAAGCAATTCAATTTACCATTCCAACAAATTCATTTTCTAAATCTAACATCCTAATAGTATCACCTTCGTACTACAAAACAATTTCTAGCCAAAAAAAAATATATAATTTTGAGTGGCTTTTAAGACTGTATCTTGAATAAATTAAGGAGCTATTTTCACTGGAAAGTCTGCCAGTGAAAAATAGGTAAAATAAAACGACGTCGTGGGAAAGTAACTTGCATACAAATTCATGCATTAGTGTGTGTGTCAAAATTGCACATGCGAAAAAGCAGTCTCCTGCCACCACCTGCGCTCCATACCATGAAGAATAACAATATATTCTTATACTCTGCAAGTCTGCAGTATTTCGCCAGAGCTTCATTACATCTTTAATATTTAAAAGGGAAGGAGAGTCGGGGTTAACACTGACTGTAGTAGAGATGCCATTAAATTTTTTGACCGTGTCAACTTGTGCCATCATGATTTTTTTAACTGCTTTTTGAGCACACTGAAAAACCCGATGATGTAATTACTGGCTGGGATTTTAGGACATACGGGAGTGCGCTTTAATGAGTCACTGTATATAATCAATGCACTATTTGCAAAATGTTAATAACTAAAAAAACATATGATATGCGATAAATGAATTATTGCTGCTTAATTAATAAAGAACTTTTCGAGTTTCAAGTATTTTAATTTGAAAATAATCAATACTGGGGTTTATCTGACGTTTCGTCGGGTTTCTTAACTCAGTCTCTAAGTTGTGGTAAAAAACAATTACTAGTTTTTTACCTTACTGAAAAGTCACCAGAAAGGTTAGAATGAATAGGAAAATCTATTTAAATTAGGAAGTAGACCTAAACGAAACCTTGCCCTTTGCTATAATTATAAAGTCCATCACAGGTGATACTTAAATTTTGATGTGTTCTTGATCCAAGAAAGCGAAGCTATTCTACACCTTTGCTGAAACAAACCCGATCACCTCCCAATAATATTGTTTTTCTTTCATTACAACTGTGTTCCGATCCCTAGTATGATTATTCTGCCAAATTGGGTTTCCTAAAGAAATTCATTCGGTTGAAGATTAGAATTTCACTTCCACGATGTTTAGGGAAGATCTTTCACATTTGGGAATGAAATCTGTTTTCCCTAACACTTAACATCCTCAGCCTCAAGGTGGGCTTCAACGTTCCCACCAGACATTAAAATCGATGATGCGATGTTTCTGCACCAACAGTCAAAAAGACTGGAATACCTTAAGGGTTAACATCATTATTATTATTCTCTATTCGAAAGAGTGAACATAAAAGTCCTCGCATTGGTCCTTTTGAGCTAATATATGGACAAAGAGGACATTTGACCATTTTGAAGGACGTCTGGTTGGGTAAACAAACCACTCCTATGTGAAGGTAAAATGCTTATCGAGGTGAATTATTGGAGAGTGATAAAGCTGGTTGAAAAATGAGTTGAAGGAATTATTAAACATATCACTAATGAGTAGTCTGGCGATGCTGGGATGTTTGAATGTGCATGGATGTAGTGCAGAAGATGAGAGATGATTGTCAATATTATGAAGGAAAAGAAGTTGGAAGTTGAAGCGAAACAAAGCTGAAGGAAATAGAAATTTTTTAAGTGGATTAGGTCATGAGTATCTGAGAGAGTTAGAGCTAAGGAAGGGGTAGCAATAATGTTGAATCATCAGAATATATGTGAACAGTATTTAGATAAGGGTAAAGAGGTTTTCATTGGATTTATGGATCTGTTAAACGCTTATGATAGAATAGATGAGGAAGTAATGTGGCAGATGCTGCAAATGTATGGAATAAGTGGTAGGTTACTGAAAGCAGTTAAGACTTTTTACGAGGATAGTGAGGCTCAGACTAGAGTATGTAGGAGAGAGGGAGATCATATCTCAGTAAAAGAAAGCCTTAGACAGGGATGTGTGATGTCACCATGATTGTTCAATGTATTTATAGATGGGGTTGTAAGAGAAGTGAATGCTCGGGTGTTGGCAAGAGATGCGAGATTAAAAGATAATTAAAGGATAATTAAGATTATTAAAATAAAATATAACAATGAAAGACTGGATATTAGATTAGAGGGAGAGAGTATGGAGAAAGTGAATGTTTTCAGATATCTGGGAGTGGGAAAAAGGTGAGTGGTTCACTGAGGAGAATGTATGAGGGGAATGTATGAGAGTATAGTGGTACCAACGCTCTTAAATGGGTGCGAAGCAGGGTGGTGAATGTTGCAACAAGAAGGCTGGAGGCAGTGAAGATGTGGTGTCTGAGGGCAACGTGTGGTGCAAATATAATGCAAGGAATCCGTAGCTTGGAGATTAGGAGGTGCGGGGTTTCTAAAAGTATTGATCAGAGGGCTGAGGAGGGGTTGTTGAGGTGGTTCGGACATTTAGAGATGGTGGAACGAAATAGATTGACTTGGAGGGCATATATATCTGTAATGGAAGAAAGGCGGGGTAGGGGTCGTCTTAAGAAAGGCTGGAGGGAAGGGGTATACCTGGAGAGGTATAGAAGGTTTTGTGTGCGAGGGGTCTTGGAATTCTGGCAAGCCTACGTGAGTGTGTTAGATAAGAGTGGAGGCAAATGATATTTATGACTTGACGTGATGTTGGAGTGTATGCAATGTAACATTTATGAAAGGATTCAGGAAACCGGTTAGCCGGACTTGAATCCTGGAGGTAAAAAGTACAATGCCTGCGCTCCGAAGAAGGGTTCTTGATATGTTTAGTTTTTTAACTGTAGTGTAAGTACGCCTCTGACAAGACAGTGGTGGAGTGAGTGATGATGAAAGTGTTTCTTCTTCGGGGTCACCCTACCTCGGTGGAAAACGGCCGATGTGTTAATAAAAAAATATTATAAAATAAAATATAAAAGAGTGTTTTATAAGCCACTCACATGTACTTTAAAAAGATTTAGGTATTTTAAACAAATGATATAAAACTCGAATTTTGAAACATATGTCACATATACTTTTCTCAAACACTGAAGAATATACACCAATTGTTTAACCTAATGAATTAATAGCATTTTTTTTTTTTTATGATTCATATTTTTATATGAATCTTGAAAGTCTTCGTGATGCTGTAGACTTCTTTTTGGGACTGACCTGAATGACCATGACTGGAGGGGGTTACTTGAGATGGAAAAGGCATAAAGTAGTGGTGATTCGACTGAATGTGAATGCAACTGCTAAGAACAAGTGAGTCCTGGTAATGTGAGTACTAGCAGGAGAAGACTGAGAGTACTAGCAGGAGAAGACTGAGAGTACTAGCAGGAGAAGACTGAGAGTACTAGCAGGAGAAGACTGAGAGTACTAGCAGGAGAAGACTGAGAGTACTAGCAGGAGAAGACTGAGAGTACTAGCAGGAGAAGACTGAGAGTACTAGCAGGAGAAGACTGAGGTGACTGTGTTGCAATTCCTTGGACTGAACTACGTAATCATTCATAAGCCGAATTTAGAGGCTGACTTTATTCTATCAAATAAGTTGTGAAATACATTATGTCTATGTGGATAAAACTCTCTAATTTTATGAGAAGAGTAAGAGAATCGAGGTTGGGATGGAATAAGTTTGAGAGGAATTCCCATCCCTCTCCCCCACTCCTCCCTCTCACCCTGATAATGGGGAATTATCCTCTCTTTGGGGTAACTTATACATACCACCCACACTGTCTGGTGGCAGTATGGGTGGGGAACTTAATCATATTTCCTGTACGAAGTTGGGATCACTAGTGAGAAGAAATTCATTCACATTGTGAATGGAGATCATCCTTGACATTCTAAGGCAATGTGAATGTAGACACTTATGAAATCCAGTAAAGATTCATTCCAATTATTGCCCTAGGTATATAAACTAATGCCACATAATGACGAGACATCTACTTATTTTTGAGAAGAATAATGAGGGTAATGAAATTATGTAGTGATGGTGTATATGAACCAAAGTATTGATGTTTAAACCAAATGTGGTTTAATTACAAGTACTCACGCATAATGTGATTATATATAAACACAAATTCGTTGCGAATATATTTATTCCGAAAAGTTTTAGTAAATAGGTTTTTAAGAATCTGTCTTCAAATGTGATGTAAATGACTGATAACGTGTAAGTATATTTTTGTAATTAAGGCTGAAAATCTATATGATTATCATTTGTCATCGTTACAATGAAGGTTTTGGGGGAATGATTTGTGTATTAAACATATTTGAAAAATTAAAGTCAGCTCACTTAATAACGATAGCTATGTGGTATTGTTTCTTGGGAAAGTTTTTATTGATGAATTATATATTTATTAACGTTTCCCTAACAAATTTAAGTGTTAATATATGAAGCTTGAGCTTTCAATAAGGAATTTCTATGAAAGAGAAAGAGTGAGAGAGAATGAGTGAGAGTGAGAGACAATGATTGACAGTGAGGTGAGAGGTGCTGTGACCTCACTCAAGTCAGTCTGGACTACATCAGAGTAAAACACTTCACTCAGGACAGGTAGTGTCCTGAACCCTCACTCAGAGAGGGTGGGGTTCCCTAAACTCCCTTGGGGACAGCAGGCAGGGACAACAGGCGGCGGCAAGGGCTGCGGTGGCAGGCGGGTGGCAGGGGTTGGCGGCAGTACACTCCATTTGGAAAGGACATACCAAGAATTCATAGACCGTACCTAGCACATTTCACTCATTATGGATGCAACTGTTCACAAAACGTTACTGGAACAGTTCACACATCGTACCTGGAACAATTGATACCATGGCTGGAACAAGTTACACACCGTTGCTACAACACATCACTCACAGTAACAGAAACAATTAAAACACTGTGACAAGAACAATTTACACAATCTGGTAAAAACAGTTCACAAAGAGAGTGATTGCAACAATTCACACACCATTACTGCAAGAATTCATTCAATTTGGCCGCAACAATTCAAAGAATGTGGCAGAAATAATTCATACACCGTGCCTGGAACAATTCATACACCGTGCCTGGAACAATTCATACTGTGCCTGGAATAATTCATACACCGTGCCTGGAACAATTCATACACCGTGCCTGGAACAATTCATACACCGTGCCAGGAACAATTCATACACCGTGCCTGGAACAATTCATACACCGTGCCTGGAACAATTCATACACTGTGCCTGGAACAATTCATACACCGTGCCTGGAACAATTCATACACCGTGCCTGGAACAATTCATACACCGTGCCTGGAACAATTCATACACTGTGCCTGGAACAATTCATACACCGTGCATGGAACAATTCATACACCGTGCCTGGAACAATTCATACACCGTGCCTGGAATAATTCATACACCGAACCTACAATTCACATCATGAAAAGAACAATTCACACATCTTGTCTGAAATTAATTCACTAATTATGGCTGCAACATGTGACACACTGTGACTGGAGTAACTGGCCCATCGAGCTGCAAACATCTACGTAGTGGCTGCAATAATTCACACACCGTTGATGGAACAATTCACACACACACAGTGGGAGGAACAATTCACACACACACCATGGAAGGAACAATTCACACACACCATGGAAGGAACAATTCACACATACCATGGAAGGAACAATTCACACACACACCATGAAAGGAACAATTCACACACACCATAGAAGGAACAATTCACACACACAACATGGAAGGAACAATTCACACACACCATGGAAGGAACAATTCACACACACCATGGAAGGAACAATTCACACATACCATAGCAGGAACAATTGACACACACACCATGGAAGGAACAATTCACACACACCATGGATGGAAGGAACAATTCACACACACCATGGAAGGAACAATTCACACATACCATAGCAGGAACAATTGACACACACACCATGGAAGGAACAATTCACACACACCATGGAAGGAACAATTCACACACACCATGGAAGGAACAATTGACACATACCATAGCAGGAACAATTGACACACACACACCATGGAAGGAACAATTCACACACACCATGGATGGAAGGAACAATTCACACACACCATGGAATGAACAATTCACACATACCATAGCAGGAACAATTGACACACACACCATGGAAGGAACAATTCACACACACAATGGATGGAAGAAACAATTCACACACACCATGGAAGGAACAATTCACACACACAACATGGAAGGAACAATTCACACACACAACATGGAAGGAACAATTCACGCACACCATGGAAGGAACAATTCACACACACCATGGAAGGAACAAGTCACACACACCTTTAAAGCAACACTTCCCACACATTAGTTGCAACAAGTCACTCACTGTAGCTTAATATTCCACACAGTGACTGGACCAAATCTACCGTTGCCGGAACAATGCACACACAGTGGCTGGAAGTCACACAGTGGCTGGTACAAGTCACACAGTGGCTGGAATAAGTCACACAGTACCTGGAACAAGTCACACAGTGGCTGGAATAAGTCACACAGTACCTGGAACAAGTCACACAGTGGCTGGAACAAGTCACAAAGTGGCTGGAACTAGTAACACAATGGCTGGAACGAGTCACACAATGGCTGGATTGAGTCACACAGTGTCTGGAACAAGTCAGTGACTGGAGGCAGCACACATGTCATGTTTTAAGGTGATGTGTTGTGCAAATTACAGGGCTGAAGAGGGGTTGTTCAGGTGGTCTGGAAATTCAGAGAGGATGGAGCAGCGGAATAGGACGATCAAGGGCGTGAATAAATAGGAGGGAAAAAGAATAGGGATGGAAGGGTAGGTGTGGTTCCAGGAAGTGTTGAATTGAAAGAGTAAAGGAGCCTTTCAGGTGATAAGGTTCGAGCATCCAATTGGTCTTGATGAGCTTCTTATATGAGAATGAGTATAAACAAACGTTTTTGTTTTGTTTTGAAAGGCTGTTGGAGTGAAAGATAATATTTGTGAAGAGACGCAGGAAAATCGTTAGCTAGACTTAAGTCCTGGAGGTGGTAAGAACAGTACCAGGATTGGAAATGCTACAATTCGAAGGGATATTTGAATTGTGATGTCTGTACACTACTTACTAATATTAATATATTTACTTCTGCAAGTACATGTACAAGGTATACAGTCCTAGCTGTTTCTACCCTCGCCGGGAATAGAACCCGGACCCTCACCGTGTGAAGCGAGAGCTTTAGCCATCAGGCGACCCTTGGCAATTTGGACGAGCGAATTGGGACTTATATATATCTATATATCTATATATATATGTCTATATATATATATATATATATATATATATATATATATATATATATATATATATATATATATATATATATATATATATATATATGTCTATATATATATATATATCTATCTATCTATATATATATATATATATAATATATATATATATATATATATATATATATATATATATATATATATATATATATATATATATGTCTATATATCTATATATATCTATCTATCTATATATATATATATATATATATATATATATATATATATATATATATATATATATTTTTTTTTTTCTTCTTCTTCTCGTTTTTAGTAGATTTGTACAGGAGAAGGGGTTACTAGCCCATTGCTCCCGGCATCTTAGTCGCCTCATACGACACGCATGGCTTACGGAGGAAAGATTTTTTCCACTTCCCCATGGACAATAGAGAAAATAAAAAGAACAAGAGCTATTAAGAAAAAGAAGAAAAACCTAGATGTGTGTATGTATATATATGCATGTGTATGCCAGTGTAGTGTGACCTAAAGTGTAAGTAGAAGTAGCTAGATATACCTGTTATCCAGCGTGTTTATGAGACAGAAAAAAGACAGTGAGGCAGTGGGTAGAATGAAAGGGGGTAAGGCAGCTGGGATTGATGGGATAAAGATAGAAATGTTAAAAGCAGGTGGGGATATAATTTTGGAGTGGTTGGTGCTATTATTTAATAAATGTATGGAAGAGGGTAAGGTACCTAGGGATTGGCAGAGAGCGTGTATTGTTCCTTTGTATAAAGGCAAAGGGGACAAAAGAGAGTGCAAAAATTATAGGGGAATAAGTCTGTTGAGTGTACCTGGTAAAGTGTATGGTAGAGTTATTATTGAAAGAATTAAGAGTAAAACAGAAAGCAGGATAGCAGATGAACAAGGGGGCTTTAGGAAAGGTAGGGGGTGTGTAGACCAAGTGTTTACAGTGAAACATATAGGTGAACAGTATTTGGATAAGGGTAAAGATGTTTTTGTGGCATTTATGGATTTGGAAAAGGCGTATGATAGGGTAGATAGGGGGGCAATGTGGCAGATGTTGCAGGTGTATGGAATAGGAGGAAGGTTACTGAAAGCAGTGAAGAGTTTTTATGAGGATAGTGAGGCTCAGGTTAGAGTGTGTAGGAGGGAAGGGGACTATTTCCCAGTAAAAGTGGGCCTTAGACAAGGATGTGTGATGTCACCGTGGTTGTTCAATATATTTATAGATGGGGTTGTAAGAGAAGTGAATGCGAGGGTCTTGGCAAGAGGTGTTGGGCTAAAAGATAAAGAAGCAAATACAAAGTGGGAGTTGTCACAGTTGCTTTTTGCTGATGACACTGTGCTTTTGGGAGATTCTGAAGAGAAGCTGCAGAGGTTGGTGGATGAATTTGGTAGGGTGTGTAAAAGAAGAAAATTGAAAGTGAATATAGGAAAGAGTAAGGTGATGAGGATAACAAAAGAATAGGTGACGAAAGATTGGATATCAGATTGGAGGGAGAGAGTATGGAGGAGGTGAATGTATTCAGATATTTGGGAGTGGACATGTCGGCGGATGGGTCTATGAAGGATGAGGTGAATCATAGAATTGATGAGGGAAAAGGGTGAGTGGAGCACTTCGGAGTCTGTGGAGACAAAGAACCTTGTCCATGGAAGTAAAGAGGGGAATGTATGAGAGTATAGTTATACCAACGCTCTTATATGGGTGTGAAGCATGGGTGATGAATGTTGCAACGAGGAGAAGGCTGGAGGCAGTGGAGATGTCATGTCTGAGGTCAATGTGTGGTGTGAATATATTGCAGAGAATTCGGAGTTTGGAAATTAGGAGGAGGTGCGGGATCACCAAAACGATTGTCCAGAGAGCTGAGGAGGGGTTGTTGAGGTGGTTTGGACATGTAGAGAGAATGGAACGAGACAGAGTGACTTCGAGAGTGTATAAATCTGTAGTGGAGGGAAGGCGGGGTAGGGGTCGGCCTAGGAAAGGTTGGAGGGAGGGGTAAAGGAAGTTTTGTGTGCGAGGGGCTTGGACTTCCAGCAAGCATGTGTGAGCGTATTTGATAGGAGTGAATGGAGGCATATGGTTTTAATACTTGACGTGCTGTTGGAGTGTGAGCAAAGTAACATTTATGAAGGGATTCAGGAAACCGGCAGGCCGGACTTGAGTTCTGGAGATGGGAAGTACAGTGCCGGCACTCTGAAGGAGGGGTGTTAATGTTGCAGTTTTATAACTGTAGTGTAAAGCACCCTTCTGGCAAGACAGTGATGGAGTGAATGATGATGAAAGTTTTTCTTTTCGGGCCACCCTGCCTTGGTGGGAATCGGCCGATGTGTTAAAAAAAAAAAAAAAAAAAATATATATATACATATATATATTTATATGTCTATATATCTATATATCATTATCATATTATCATATATATATATATATATATATATATATATATATATATATATATATATATATATATATATATATAATATATTTTATATATATATATATATAATATATATATATATAGATATATAGACTATAGATATATAGACATATATATATATAGATATATATATATATAGATATATAGACATATATATAGATATATATATAGATATATAGACATATATATAGATATATAGATATATATATATATATATATATATATAAGTCCCAATTCGCTCGTCCAAATTGCCAAGGGTCGCTACTAGGCGGTCAGGAATATGTAATAGAAGTAAGAATAATAGGAAAGTGATCACTGTCATGGAAATCCGGGAGAACAGACCAAGCGTAATCAAGGGCAATTGACGAGGAACAGATAGAAAGATCGATGCAAGAGAGAGACTGAGTGCGAGAGTCAAAATGGGTGTGAGCACCAGTATTTAAAAAATGATGAGGACGAGAAGTGAGAAGTCTCCAACTGATCACCACGAGAGTCACAGTGGGACCCTCCCCAAAGATGACGATGAGCATTAAAATCACGTAACAACAAGATGGGCGGCGGCAAAGAAGAGATCAGGAACACAACATCCGAGATACAGAATGCACGGGAAGGGGAGAGATATATAGAGCAAACTGTATACCACCTGAGCAAATAAATACGGGCTGCAGTATAATACAGCTGAGAACGAACAAAAAACTGTTGAAATGGTATACGAACATGCACAATTAGCGCACTCTCATTAAAAGTTTCATGAGAAAAGGGATCAGAAGAATGTAACAGGACATAGCCCAAAATGGGATGGATAACCGCTGAACAAACTTTAGGCTCTTGTAAAACGACATACTGGGGAAAACTGGGAGAGCAGCACCTGGAGCTCTCTCTGATTACCCCTGAGGCCACGAATATTCAATTGTAAATAAATCATTATTCACAAAGATAGGTATGCTAACAATGAGAAGCGATAAAATGTATGGGCTAGTAGGGTCAGTGAAGTCTATGTGTGGAGGCAACGGAAAGCATGTAAGCAAGGAGGAATCAGAATGCTGTGAAGAAAAAGATTGCTGCGAGGGTAGTGAAAAATAAGGAGGCGCACCAGGCGATACCATGACTTCAAAGACAGGTGAGGTAGAGCAAGTAGAAACTGGGAAAACTATGGAGGGAACCAAAGAGGTCTGAGAGGAGGAGAGGTGTGCCAGCGGGGACAGAAGAGTCCTGCAGTGGAACAGTAAAAGGAGGCTGGAAGTGGACTGGGGGAGAAGTCTGGGGGGCACAGGAGAAGAGGGAACCACACGAGGGGAGGTGAACCTCCACATTCGTGTGAGAGTTAGAAAGGGGGTGAGAATTAGGCAAAGAGGGCGAAATGTAAAACTGTTGGGGAATTGTAAGCACCGGAGGAATGCGAAGAAACTTGGGCTTAGGAGACAGGTTCAACTTCGCAGGTGATAAGCGTAAAGAAAGTGCAGGCTTACAGGCCTCACAGACTGAGAAACTAGCGGTCGAGATGAAGAAGTAGAAGTAGGTGGGGGGTTTCAAAGGGTAAAACCGCAGAATTAGAGACAGGGGTGACCTTGGAAGACATGGTACCAGAGGAACTGGTAGGCTGGGGAACCGTCAAGGTTGGAGGTCTCCAAGCTACTCAAGAATAAGGAACACAAGGAAGATTCCCCTGAAGGCAGAGCCGAGAGACAGCCATATCATAAGGAAGGCCTTCACTCTCCTTAAGACAACAGATTTCACGTTCATTAAGATAGACCTGACATCAGCAGGAAAAAGAAGGATGAGTTTCATTGCAATTAAGACAAGTGGGAGAAATACTGCAAGATGTATCGGCATTATCAGCAGCACCACAAACTGGGCACTCCGCCGCAGACCTGCAGTAGTAGCGGGATGTCCTAAGCAGCAACAATTTCGACACTGTTGGGGAGTAGGAGACCACTTTACGGACCCCTAGGCGATGTCCCGCGAATTAAACGGAGGATGGGAGTTCACGACAGTCAAAGGTTAAGCAAGTGGTGTTACTAGGAAAGTGCCTTCGCCCACAAGCGGGCAGGACATATATTTCCACTTTGAGAATTGTAAGGTCCTGAAGGGCTAATTGCTCTAAAATATAGTCACTGCAAGACAGAAAATCACACTGTAAAATGGTACATGGTAAGACCACCGTACCACTGCAAGAATTGAGAGTAACATGCTTGTGAACTGTGATAGAAACTTTATCAATAGAAGACAGAAAAGATCATGAGCTTGATCTGCATTCTGAACCGTAATGATGTGCGCACGTCTACGAAAAGCATGAAAGGATATATTTTGGCCACCGTGTCATAAAAGAGCTTTACCAATACTATGGGCTGAAAGATAATCGGTTGGAAGTGTCGGTTGTAGGGAAAAGAATTTGGTCCACTGTGTACTTGTAAACATGGTGCGTAAAGAGTGTGGGTGTTATGTAGGTCGTTTCTGGGTGGAATGAGCAGAAATCGAAGGACTGTCGTCAGCAAAGGGTCTGGAATGTTTAGGCGTAGGGCCGCGGGTGGCCCAACCGGCAGCAGGTGGGCAATCCAAAAACCGTCGCACCTTATGTAGGGAAGCCTGACACATAGTTAAAGATGTGCAAGGAGCAGAGGCACTGGAAGAAATGGGTAGAGCCTTAGCACCATGATGAAGTGCTACCAGCATAAGGTACAGGGGTATGGAGAAAGTCTGGAGAATGGTCCAGTGATGAAGCACTGTCAGAACAAGATGTCGTAACAAAAAGGGGCCTTGGAGGAGGAGGAGATCACAGAACGAAGACTCCATGATGGTGGCACTTCTTTCTTATTAAGTAAAAAAAAGAAAGAAGGAAAGAAAAAAAAAAGAGGCACAGTTTAGGGACAGTTACTAGAAGGCATGGAAGGGCCGTAAGTTTCTCCTTTCATCCAAGAGGACCTCAAGACTGCTAGTAGCGCAGGTGCAGCATGGAACCTGTGTCATACCCTACCCTTCACACGAGTAAACAAGCGCTCCGGAATAGCAGCCTTACATCCATTGAGCCACCTCGGTGGACAAAAGAGAGGGTGCTCGGACACCCACCACACAGCATACCTCTCTCTGCTGCCACCTCGCAGAACCGACAGGCAGCCTCCGGAGATACACCTGTCACCTGCAGGACATCCTGCACTACCTCTCGGAAATCCGGGAAGGAAGCAGGTCACCTCCAGATGATCCAGATTCTACAGCAAACTACACTACTCCCGAGGGACCCCATGGAGTGTGATGAACCCCAGCACACATCCCCCTACCTAGAAACCGTAATGCCAGAGGGAAGGATCCCAGAGGCTACAAATGGGGTCGGGAAAAGGGAGGGTTGGGAGGGGGCAGGAAAGGGAAAAGGGGGAATGGGGAGGATGGGAGAGGGAAGGGGGGATTCTGGGGTAATTAGGTTCGGTCTGAAGAAGGAGACCAAAAGGTCTAATTCCTCAGACCAAGAGCCTTTACACCGTGCCATGGAGCCCCCCATGAAGAGGCCACTAGGTATTAAAAGTCCCAATTTGCCAATTTTATTGAATAAATACTGATACTCATTTTGCTCATTCAGTATGTAAATAATGTTTCTTCTGATTGTCTTTGAACTATTATTAACAATACAGTCTATGAGAAAGATTATATCCCATATGATTCGTAACAACAGGATCAAATTTTCAATTTAGCTGGAGAATTCCTTTTGTGATTAACTGGAGAATGTTTTTTGTGATTCACATCAAACTTTTACCATTGGTCAGAGTTATTAAAACACAGTTTGTCACCCATTTTGAGCTGAACAAGTTTCAATTTGCTAATTTAATTATTTAAAGTGTTTCGTATTTTAATAACTAGTGAATGCCTCTTGTGATCAGCTTCAAACCGTAGTTGTTGGAATATCTTATGAAGTATTCTTGTATTAATCTGGTGCTGTATGGGTTGCCAATTTAATTTTTGTCTGGCAATTTTATAAATTTGATTTGAAAAAAAGTTAAAATATTTTTTTTAACAGCATTGCAGACAATTTTAACAAGAATGTAAAAAGAGATAAGGTAACTGGGAAAAAATATTTATTCAGGGTTTTAAGGCATTTTTAAGTTTAACGAGTAGAAACCCTCCCATACTTCTGAATATTCCCAGCAATATTTTCCATTGCTTTCTAACAAATTCTCGTTTATTACTAGAGAATGGCATATTCGATTGACTTGGACAGAGAAGGCGGGAATAAAAATGAAGGCACTACGGTGAATCAAAGAATATTTAACAGGAAGGAATCAATGACTGATGGCCCAAAAAGACGTGCCTGAATATTTTTTTGAGCCTCACAGTGGTCAAAAAGTGGAAGGGCCTAGAGAGTGAAATAGTTGAGACCGGATCCTTACATAGCTTTAAAAACAGTTAGGACAGAGCTGACAACCAGGAAAGTGGAACCAAGTAGCAGACAGTGAAGATACGTGGCCAGGGTTTAAAACTCTACCCCTGCAGACACATAGGTGAGTACACCTAAGTACGTACAGACACAATCACATTCACCCTCTTCTCTCTTTTCTCTCTCTCCCCTTTTTCTTCCTTTCCCTCTCTTTGTCCCCCTCTGTTCCTCTCTCTCTCTCTCTCTCTCTCTCTCTCTCTCTCTCTCTCTCTCTCTCTCTCTCTCTCTCTCTCTCTCTCTCTCTCCCTTCTTGTATATGTGTTCATTGCAAGTTATTTCTCTCTCTCTGTCTATTAAAGAAGCAACCCATCTACCTAAGCGCTGGAGACGATATTGGAAAGTGTAGAGAGGAATTCCTTGTAAATTATAAGGCAGGAAGTGATTTTATTAGGTCAAAGAGAAAGATTCCAGTCATGTGTAGCAATTCGTCAAGAAAAGAATTGTCAATAGTTTTTACAGGGAAATTGTAATAAACTGCGTAACTAGATACATACTGAGTTGAGAAATGTTATTCGGTGGTTTGTCTAGCAAATGGTGTCGATTATTAATGAGTTAGACGACATTGGAATAAAGATTTTAAATATTGTTTATCATTACACTATCATTTAGTGTAAACTGGAACACAGCTATAACAAATTACATAAATGTACGGAGACACGACATTAGTGAGCTATATCAGTCGAAGGGGAAAATAATCTATGAACAAGAAACTGAAAAAATGGTTGAAAACAAGAAATTTTGTTATATGGAGAGAGGTATAATCAAGGGGGATACTCAAACGAACAATAACTGAAAGAATACATATAAAACAGGTACTAAAAATACTTAAAACAAGATGTGTAAAAACACTGAGTTAGGAACATGAGTGTTTGCAAAAGAATATATTAAAATAATTTATAAAATGATTTATATATGTGACGCCCTGAAAAAAAAACCTGCTGAATATTATAGCAAGAAATGTACGTTTTTTATAATATATAAATTATTTTAATCATGGTGGAGCGCTAAACCTGTAGGATTATACAGCGCATGTTGGGGGGGTGGGGAGAGATGGAAGGTATTCAGGCTCAGTTCAGGGAACTAGAGCAAAGATCCAATTCCCTAGATCAAGAGCCCCTCACCGGCGTCAAGGAACCTCCCATCAGGGGTAGTATTGAATTTATATGTTAATAAGAACTATTTTCCAAAATCAGCTCATTACACAGATCAGCTCTTTCTAAGGTATACCACCACCACCACACCTAGGATGGTATACCACCACACCTAGGATGGTATACCACCACCACCACACCTAGGATGGTATACCACCACACCTAGGATGGTATACCACCACCACCACACCTAGGATGGTATACCACCACACCTAGGATGGTATACCACCACACCTAGGATGGTATACCACCACCACCACACCTAGGATGGTATACCACCACACCTAGGATGGTATACCACCACCACCTAGGATGGTATACCACCACCACACCTAGGATGGTATACCACCACCACCACACCTAGGATGGTATACCACCACACCTAGGATGGTATACCACCACCACCACACCTAGGATGGTATACCACCACACCTAGGATGGTATACCACCACCACCACACCTAGGATGGTATACCACCACACCTAGGATGGTATACCACCACACCTAGGATGGTATACCACCACCACACCTAGGATGGTATACCACCACACCTAGGATGGTATACCACCACCACACCTAGGATGGTATACCACCACACCTAGGATGGTATACCACCACCACCACACCTAGGATGGTATACCACCACACCTAGGATGGTATACCACCACCACACCTAGGATGGTATACCACCACCACCACACCGAGGACGGTATAACACCACACCTAGAATGGTATACCACCACACCTAGGATGGTGTACCACCAAACCTAGGAGGGTATACCACACCACACCTAGGATGGTATACCACCACCACACCTAGGATGGTATATCACCACCACACGTAGGATGGTATATCACCACCACACGTAGGATGGTATACCACCACCACACCTAGGATGGTATACCACCACCACACCTAGGATGGTATACCACCACCACACCTAGGATGGTATATCACCACCACACGTAGGATGGTATATCACCACCACACCTAGGATGGTATACCACCACCACACCTAGGATGGTATACCACCACCACACCTAGGATGGTATACCACCACCACACCTAGGATGGTATACCACCACCACACCTAAGATGGTATACCACCACGACACATTGGATGGTATGCCACCACCACACCTAGGATGGTATGCCACCACCACATCTAGGATGGTATGCCACCACCACATCTAGGATGGTATGCCACCACCACACCTAGGATGTCACAAACGGAGTTGACTACCACGATAAACTGGAATTCCTGAGAACTTATACTTCTGGAAACTTAAATCAAGACTCAATGAAAATGATTCTTCAGTTTCTTTGTTTATTCTAAATTAACTTTAGTTTACCCCTATTTTTGGTGAATCTAGTATTTTTTTATTCTTTATTGTTTTTTTAAGTAATGGCTGACAGACCGAGGACATCCTTGGCGAGTCTCCTTAATATTCATACTTTCTCAGCTTTCCAATATTCTATACTCCATTTTTAACGAATTAGTTTGCTCTGTACTTTACTGTAAGTCTTCATAGTAAATCATACCCTTCAAAGCCATAGTGTCTACATAAAAGCTTCCGAAGATGTAGGAAGAGACAGTAGAGTCAGCGATGGCTGCTGTTGACGTAGACATAAACACAAGTTCTGCCTCTGAAATATATCTCTTGAATGCCTTGTACCTAGGGGATGAAGAGCTGAATCTGCCACGTGTCACGACACAACCTCAATCCCCGTCACTACTTCTGTTTATTAATTTATAGTGGTTTATTAATTAATATGGCGTTGAGGGGTATGAGATCAGGTGAAAGCCTCTTCTGGATCTGTGGGAAGAGTCAGTAGGGTCATGGATGGTGGCCACTGATGGAGACATGAACAGGGTTTCTGCCTATGAAGCCTTATCGAAAGCCTCTTAACTCAGTGGTAAAGCTCTGATCCTGTTAGATGTGTCGAATAACTGTCCATTCTTCTGATTATTCATTGACAGTAGTTTATATCGACTAAAGTTTATTCATGGACAGTTCTTTGTTACAACTTATTGAGTTCATATATGTATGTATATACTAATGAAACCACGAAATAAGTGGTTTTGAATCATTTACCAAACTGCGACAGGCCAGGATTCGACCCCACAAACATTGTTCCGCCTCAAGAGGCCATACTATGTGTGTGTGTGTGTGTGTGTGTGTATATATATATATATATATATATATATATATATATATATATATATATATATATATATATATATATATATATATATATATATATATATATATATATATATATATATATATATATATATATATATATATATATATATATATATATATATATATATATATATATATATATATATATATATATATATATATATATATATATATATATATATATATATATATATATATATATATATATATATATATATATATATATATATATATATATATATATATATATATATATATATATATATATATATATATATATATATTAATTGGTTTAGAAATGGCTTAGAAAGACACGTGTGCAGACACGGTCCCGAGTCCGAAACGTTTTCTAATAACTATGTCCTAATGTTTGCTCACGTGTGTTTCTACACCAACTGGCAGTATCTATTCCCAAGGTTGATACCATATACGTATTTTAATGACTTGCAGTTATCCATAGAGTCAGGAATGTATATCCATATACCAACAGAAGCTCTATGAACATTTTCATAAGATGCAAATAAGACCAAAAGGCTAGAAATAATCAGCTCATGACAAAGTTAACAAGAGAGGTTAAGAAAGGCCAAGAGCTGAAACTCGACAAGCTCATGTACAGCTAAGCACGCATACATACATGTGTAAATGCATTTAGTGCCCCAGAATATCAATTTGCGGAGTATATTCAAGAACACAATGTGCTCACTTCTTGTGATTGATGAGGCTGGAATATGAGGCATCTGTGTGACAGGTATTGGCTAAACTTCCTCAATACAAAACTGATCACTCTCCCTCTGGCTTTGTCTGCTCCTCACACCGACCCATTCCCCTCTTTTCCTCTTCCCCCTTCTCTCTCTCTTTTATCTCTTCCTCACTCCTCACCGCCATCCTCCTCCTTCCCTTTCTCTCTCGTTCAAAAGAATGACTTAATGCCAGTGAAGAGTGTTTTATCAAAGGAATTTTAATTATTATCCCCTGCATCAAGACTGATTGCTTTCTATCCCAGGGTGCTCGACCCCTACAGTTTTAACCCACTTTCCTCATCACTGTAATAATAAGCAGCATTGGCCACCCAGCTCTTGTCGGGTGCGGGTGTGCTGTGCCCATGGCTGCCACCTAGCGGTTCTCTACAACAACTAGATTTTCAGTGAAGATGGCGACAGCAAGCAGACGCAAAATAAACACTGTCTGAATAGACATGGTGACTGGGGTATTGCACCCAGCTACGACGGCTACAGTACTTCCGAATAATTGTATGGTGTAGCACTTAACGGTGTTAATAGAGTATTTGTAAAACTCTTAACAGCCGAGGTGTATGAGAGCCTCGTCGAAAAACATCAGGACAGGGTCTATGTGGTGCATTCTGGCCTACAGGTACGTCTGAAGGACGTATCGCAGACTTACACATGGATATGGATTAAGAATGTACCGTTTGAAGCGGGCCCTGTCTATCTCAGTGAAATATTTGGTGACTACGGGATTGTACATGCTGCTATGGCAGGAAAGTGGAGTGAACGACCACTGGTGGGCCTCTTCGAGGGGTCATATTCTCTGAAGATGACACTACGTCGGCAGATACCATCATACGTTATCCTGCAAAGCATTCAGGACACAGGTGTACGTCACGTATATGGGACAGCGTAGGACCTGCAGGTTGTGTGGCGCATACGAGCATGTAGCGGCTGATTGCATGCGCAGGATGAGACAACGGGCTGATGCAGGGCGGCGTGGACAGGATGTACGAATACACAAGGATGTGGTTGATAAGGTGGATGATAAGGACAATGGACATAAATTTTGGAGTGAAATTGTTGAAGAGTCGAAGGAGGTATGTCATACGTTGCCAGTGGAGTCTGCGCAGGAGGTTCCTGCTGGTGGTGGATCGCACCTGCGCAGTGGAGAGGATACACCATTGGAGGAGGTGTTAAGAGAAATATTAAATGACCCTCTACCAGTTCTCAGTGTGGAGGCATGTGCCAATTTGGATGAGGCAGTGGGTGTGGTGGATGAGATGGTGAGTAGCAGTGTTGAGCAGCAGGCTTTGGTATGTGAGCAGATCACGGTTGAGGTACATCAACCGAAGTGTGTTGAGAGGGAGGATAGTATGGATGTGGTGACTGGATCGAGGAAGCGGTCGGGCACAGTGACAGATAGTGGAGAGGATTTAACCCCAGCACAGAGAACAGGTAAAAAGTCGATGGTGGAGGTGGCGAGAAAGGACCTGGGAGTCTTAATTAAATGATAGAGAAAAGATCAAGGGTGGGAAGCAGATATGTAAGACAGGCAGTAAGGGGAAGGTGATCTCGCAGCCTCCATCGCGGCCTAAGGGCAAACCTTCGCAGTTATATTCAAGTGTCTAACATTAAATGTCAATGGTTTGAAAGCAGAGATTAAAAGGGCATGGGTTGAATGTACATTGAGGAGGTATGGTGTGACAGTGTCTTTTCTACAAGAACATAATTATAAGTGTGGTAGTGAGTTACGATTGGCTGGTTACAGGGTGTATGTGGGGGCGTCAGGAAAATTAAAGGGTGGGGTGGCAGTAGCAGTGGCAGAATCAAGTCCTTTTAAATTATATGCCTGGGAGGAGTGTGGAGGGGGCAGATAGTGCTGGTAGAGGGAGAGTGGGGTGGGGTGGGGTGAGAGTTTGTTTCTTAGGAGTATATATATGCCGGCTGAACAGTCTAGGAGAGTGAAGGTGGATTTTGTTAGGGATGTGATGATTTATGCTTTCAGGGGTTTGCCTGGGGTAACACTTGTTGGGGGTGATTTTAATTGTGTCATTCGGGAGAGGGACGTAGAGCCCAGAGGGGGGGTGTTGATTGAACTGAGGGATTTGTTATGAAGTGTGGGGTTGGGGATGTAGTGGGAGTTGGAGTTATAGGGGAGCTTACTTTTGTTAGGAGAGGTTATGGGGCTAGGTTAGATAGGATTTATGTTTCTGGGGCTGTGGTGGTGAGTAGGGTTAGTTCTTTGGATGTGGGTTTCTCTGACCACAAAGGGGTGTTAGTGGAGGTGGACTGGTTGGGAGTAGTGAAGTGGTATAGGGGTTATTGGAAACTAAATGTTAGGTTGTTATTGGGTGGGAATAAAAGGGTGGAGTTTGCGGGTTGGTGGGATAGGTTATGGGAGACGGGGCATCGGGCAGAAGACCTGGTGGGTTGGAGGGTGTCAGTGGGGAAACCGTGAATTTGGAGGTTTTACCAACGTAGTGGTAAGGAGGAGGCGGACGGGAGATATGGTCTACAACAATACATAGAAGGACTGTTACAGAGTTGTTATATGAGGGGGGGCCATGCGGTTACGGGGGAAATACGCGACTTGAAGAATAGGTTGATAGAACTACAGAATGAGAGATTTGGGGCGTGCAGGATGAAGGCGGGTATAGATGATGTGTTGTGGGGGATAAACCGTCCAAATATGTGTTAGGTAAATGTAGATTGCGTAGGGAGAGGATGAATGTGTGGAAGTAGAGGAGGGTTTGGATGGTTATGAGTGGGGAATGAATATTAGGAGTACAGAAGCGATCGGTGTGTATGTAGACAAGTGGTTTACAAAGTATTTGGGCAGTGTGGATGTGGATTTGAATGCTTGTGCAATTCTAAAAGGGGGGATTTTGGGGAGGTTGGAGGAAGGGGATATGGAGGAGATGGGGGGGGGGGGTAATTAGTGAAGAGGAAGTATGGGAGGCAGTGAGTGGGCTGAGTAAAGGCAAGGCTCCTGGGATAGATGGACTGGCGAACGAGTTTTATAGGGAAAACTGGGATAGTGTAAAAGATTGTGTAGTGAAGGTGATGAATAGAATGAAGAGGGACGGAAAGATGGGGGAAGAGATGGGCATGGGAGTGATGGTATTGGTAAAGAAAGGAAAGGTAGGTAATATGCTGAGTAATTATAGGCCTCTGGTATTGATGAACACAGACTATAAAATTTTCGCAAAAATATTAGGTAACAGATTGAAAAAGGAGATTGAAAAGGCGATTGTGGAAGGACATGGGGGGATACCGAGCAGAGGAGTGATTAGCGGGCATGAGAGGATAAAGAATTTTTTATATAATTCAAGGGGAGGGTATCTTAGCTTTGGATTGGAAGGGGGCGTATGATAGTGTATAAAGGAAGGTATTATTTGAGGTAATGAGGAGACAGGGATTTGGGGAGGAGGTAGTGGAATGGATTAGGGTGTTATATGAGGGTGCGTGCATACGTGTACAAGTGAATGGTAGACTTGGGGAGGTGGTGGGGATGGGCAGGGGTTTGCGACAGGGTTGTCCCCTGTCGCAGATTCTTTTTGCTTGCATGCAAGACCCTTTTTATAGATTAGTGGGTGGTAGGGTTGGGGTAGAGGGGGGATAGATGGTATTGTGGGTTATGTAGACGATACCACAGTGCTTTTAGGGACGGTGATTGGTTTCGAGACAGTTAGAAGGTGTTTAGGGATATTTTGCGCGTCAACAGGAATGCGAGTGAATGGGGCGAAGTCGAAATTGCTGGAGATCGGGGCGTTGGTGGGGGGGGAAGGTTGGGTCAGGGGTTTGGTTGGAATGATGTAGATAGCATCACTATATGTGGAATTGCATACATGAGGGATAGAAATCAGGCGCGAGGTGTGAATTCAGAACAGGTGGTGCATTGGGCGACATTATGTATGTCTGTCTGGAGTCCGGGTGATTTGACATTGCGGCAGAGGGTAATCGCAGTCAATTTGTTGATCTATAGCAGAATCTGGTATGTTGCGGGAGTATACCCTTTGTTGCAGGTGGATGTGAAAGAGTTGGAGACATTGTTTGTGGAAGGACATTGTTAGGAACAAGGTAGGGCTGGGAGGTCTGGGTTTAATATGGTTGGAGCGAAGATTAGTAAGTTTGTATGTGAAACGATGTTTAGTCAGGAGGAGGGTCTGGGGGGAGGTGGGGAGAAGGGGGTGGAGGGAGTTATGCAGGAGGTAGGTGAGAGTGATGGTGGGGGGAAGGATTTGGAGTACTGTCGAGATCTAGTGAGGAATTTATTGGTAATTGCGGAATCTCACTTGTTGAGGGTAACAGTGATGATGGGGTTTGGAGGGGTTGCAGGGGTTGTTGAAGGGGCGGCGGTTTTTCCAGTATATGACTGGGTTAGGATTTGGTGGGGATTTAGGGAGCTTAGGTTAAGGGCAAGGGACCGGGAACAGATGTATAGATTTTTACATTGGGCGGTTGCATCTAAGGCAGTGTTATTTAATATGGGGTTGGTGCAGGATGGCAGGTGTGAGAGGTGTGGTATGTTGGAAACGGTGTTGCATGCGATTTATTTTTGTGAAGCTTTGGGGCCGGTGAGGGAGTGGATGGGGGTGGTTTGCAAATTTTTGGGGGGATACAGTTGTTGAGGGCGTTATTTCTGGATTTGGGAGGAATGGATGGCAGGGATAGGAAAGGTATGCTGTATTGTTTGGTGGATTTTATGTGTGGGTCGTGGAGGTTGCGGGGGGATGGGAACAGGGGAACGGATTAGGGCTCTGGCAGCGGAAATGTATAGAATGAAGTGTAGAAACAGGCAGGTGTATGGGGGATTGGGTTCGAGTTTTTAGTTCTGGCTATAGGACTTTCAGGGTGGAAGATTTATTGCTGGGGTTTCCAGTGGTTAAGGGGTCTTGATTCTGTGCTTGTTTAGGTATGTATGGTTGAGTTTCTTTAGTGTTGTGTGTTGGACGGTTGACTTTTGCTTTGGGGGACGGAGGACTGGTGGGTGTTCGGGGTAGTTGTGTATGGATGGTATGGATGTGTGTGGGGGGGGGGAAGTGAGGAAAGGGAAGTGCGAGGTTTTTACAGGGGAAGGGGTGTCATTGGAAAATGCAAGGGTTTGCCTTTGTCCTGTGCTGGGTGTTTAATTGGGTGATGTGTATTAATATATGTTAGAAATGGATCTGTTGCATAAGTCTAAGATACTGAAACCTGATGGAAGAGTTCCGTGGACTTATGGTTGGACTTGGTCTGGTATTGGTGAAGCAATATACCGGCATGAGGTTCATGTATGTTGACGTTGGTGTATTTATTTATTTCATGGTGCACACTGTTGAACACTGTAAAGACTTCTCATATGTAGTGGTTACATGTTAATTATGAATCAGGACCTGTGATACCTGTGGTATCGGGCATAGGTCTGTGAGAGTTTATTAGGTATGTTTGTATGCAGTATGATTGGATATAACACTTATTCCATAATGTGTGGTAAACTGTGGTACCGGGTACAATGTAATGATGGCTAAGGTAAGACTTATTGTACAGAAGGAGATCCACTATTCATGTATCTTATGTACGTGCTCATGGAGGGTGTGGGCCTCTATGGGTGGTACGGAGTGAAACAATATTGTATTCTGTGTGGAGATGGGTTTACTATGTTATTATATATTAAGCCAGATGTTTTAGGTACCTAGTTGTCTGTGGGATTAGAATGGAAATTGTACTATGTATATGATTGTCAGCGCATAGTTGATGAAGATGACAAATGGAGCTGTTGAATATCGGGGGAGTGGTAATTGTTTGTTGGTGCATTTTATTAATTTTTAGAGGTGTGAGTATATTTTAAGGACTAATAAATTGCAATGTGGATATTGTTGGGTATGAATGGATACACCGCTTTAGGTATTAATGTGTGGAATACTGGGGTTCTTCCTTGTGTGAATGTAGGTTGGATAGGGGTGATATTATTGCACTGCAGGTGGGGTGCGCTCTTATCTTGTACTATGTGAACAGAATCACAGTGTTATCTTGAGACTATGGGGCAGTAGGAAATAATATTATGTATATGAAGTGGCATGGCCTTGTTGTATAAAGTCCTGTGGAAAGGGGTACTACATGAAAGGTATTCCACTATATTTATCCCTATGTAATTTTGGAGACATAATTGTATGTAAGATAGGGTTTTGGCACATGTACCTGTGGATATGTAATGTATTATGTTGGTGGTGAAAGGGGCAATTAGTATTCTGGGAATTGGGGAAATAGGTATCTAATTATACTGTTTTGACATAAATAATGCAATATGAGTGTTGTGATTCTCGGTGCATTTATTTATTGCACATGTTTTATGTATATTTGATACAACCTAATAAAATGTAAAAAAAAAAAATAATAATAATAATCATAATAATAATGATAATTATTATTTTTGTTATTGATCTGTTCTATGTCTGCGATGAAGGTGCCAATATATACTTATCATTCAAACTGTATATAAGTTTTTGTATTATTTATTCCCAGTTTATATAAAGTATTCTAAAGCTATTATATTTTAGTCATAGGAAAAAAAGTATCTATAATGTATTTGGGACATTTCTTGACACTATTTTGAGATGGAATTATCAGTGTTTTTTTTTTTTTTTTTGATCGGTAAGAGAATGGATGCATCAATGTTTTTTTTTGAAATGTACGCCTTTCAAACGCCTGGCTCTGTCTGTGCAAGTTTTGAGCCATTGATTGGCCAACGCTTTATGTCCTTGTGTGATGCAATCATTTATGCTTGTCATTGGTTGTTTTTCACTGTGACGGACTGTGATGTGATGTGGCGTACTGTGATGTGCTGTGACGTACTGTGATGTGCTGTGACGTACTGTGATGTGCTGTGACGTACTGTGATGTGCTGTGACGTTACTCTTGGCCAATCCTCCGCCAATCTTCTCTTGTAATCTTAGAACACGTTGTCTCGGGACTGTGTGTGTGTGTGTGTGTGTGTGTGTGTGTGTGTGTGTACAGCAAATTATCTGAGTAGGGATATCCTCCAATAGACCACAAAATCTTAATACTATATAAAAATACATGAAGAATCAACCACAAGAGACCAGTACAATATGTCTTACTAATAGAGAAATGTCGAAACACAACACAATTAGAGGGAAAGATGGTAGAAGTTGTGGTTGCGCTGGCAGAAGGTATTTTAGTGGTGGCAGTAGTTGTGGTAGTGGTGGCAGTTGTGGTAGTGGTGGCAGTAGTTGTAATAGCGGTGGCAGTAGTTGTAATAGTGGTGGCAGTAGTTGTGGTAGAGCTGTCAGTACTTGTGGTAGTGCTGTCAGTAGTTGTGGTAGTGCTGACAGTAGTTGTGGTAGAGCTGTCAGTACTTGTGGTAGTGCTGTCAGTAGTTGTGGTAGTGCTGACAGTAGTTGTGGTAGTGCTGACAGTAGTTGTGGTAGTGCTGACAGTAGTTGTGGTAGTGCTGACAGTAGTTGTGGTAGTGATGTCAGTAGTTGTGGTAGTGCTGTCAGTAGTTGTGGTAGTGCTGTCAGTAGTTGTGGTAGTGCTGTCAGTAGTTGTGGTAGTGCTGACAGTAGTTATGGTATTTGTGGCGGTACTCATGGTGTATCCCTCAATGACTGGTAGTTTCATAATGGTACCAAGGCACAGCTTTGCCTATTGATCCTCATAGATGGTCTATGACGGCCTTTCAAGTCTAATTACAAACCTCTTGATGTCCGTCCCAGACCATCTCGTCTCCCTCTTCCTCACAAAAGATGTTTACGTCTGGTGTGAGGAATTAATGTGTTTGTGGTGGATCATTACCATAACAAACTTAATGAGGTATTCTCAAGCAGATGATCTCTCTGTTATAGAAATGTAGATGATGTATCACGTAGTACTTGTAGAAATATACATTTCGTCTCGTTTGCAGAGTCTTTTAGATGGTGTTCTATGCAGTACGTGTACATGGTATCTTGAGGAATGAGACACTTGTGTGTCGTTTATTGAGGAAACGTTTTGATAGCCAGTGGCTTCTTCAGTTCAATACAGAGAAGAACGGTGGAAGATGAGGAGAATGAGGTATTCAGTCCCTGGGCCTGGAGTTGAGGTGATGGACTGAACACGTCGACTCCAGGCTAAGAGACTGATTACCTCATCTTCCACCGTTGTTCTCTGTATTGGACTGAAGAAGCCACTGCCTGGCGAAAAGTTCCTTCTATAAAGATTCCCAGATGTTGTACAAGTGTCTCATTCTTCCCTTTGTCGGGTTTCTAAACCGTTTACATCACATGAAGTCTTGTGTTGGACTTGTAGAAGATGTCAGCTGTAGGACTTGTTGATGTCTGCAGTAGGACTTTTTCATTAGGTCTGGTGTAGGACTTGTTGAATTTGTTTTGTCTAAGACTTGATTTTGTCGCCTAAGCGCTAGTTTATTATGCACTTCACATCCATCCTGGGGACGGTAGCAGAAATGCTTATGGATACACAAAAGGCCTAGGAACTAGGCCTCAAAAAAGGCCTATGAACTAAGCCTCCTTCCCTCCCCCAAAAAAATTTTAAAAGTAGTACATCTGGATTTACATCTATAATTGTCTTATCTGTTAACAGACCTCATTAGGGGTCTCTTAACAAGTTGGCAGTCTTCGTATTATTTTCATCGAAATTACAATATACCATTTTTAGGGGCCCTTTTTTTTAATTTTAATGAATTTGAATATTAGTTTCCATATGATTACTTGTGAGTGCCTCTTTTGATTCCCTTCAGATCTTCAAAGCTAATATTTAACAGCATTATCAACTTATGCCGCACTTCGCACAATTTCAGTTGCGTGCATTGAAACACTGGGGTTATGGAATTCGGGGATACCTTTATCGGAACGCTCAGCGACCAAAATACATTTCGTTTTACACATGATTCACCAGTGTTGTGTGGGGTCTTGGAATGGATTTATTTTGTGATGTACAATTCTTAGTGAAGTATTTTCTTTGCTGTCTTTCAACTGGATTTTCATTGCAATACATAGTTAATGCTAGACGAGACTATGTATCGCAATGGTGATGTTGCATAAGTCGGCCTGAATCTACCATCTATAGGGAAATGCATTTTGCCCTAGGTATGTTCGTTCCACCATACTGTTTTGTGAGACTTCTGCACAGAATTGTCAGGGAGGAAAAATAACAAGGAATTGGTAACAGTTTCAGGGGGCAGATGGCGCTCTCTGGCCGTATGGTGAGGTAACGAGCGTCTACTCATGGCATAGTTGGGTGTAGTATACACTTATTATGAATCCTTGCAGGGGGACTAAGTCGTTGCCTGAAGTTGGCAGAATTTGCAGTCTTCATTTATGGCTCGAAATCCGATTCCAAGTTTAACTATATTAAGAATTCGGTAAATTTACATCTAAAAAAGTCTAAACATATTTCGAATTAACTCTGGCCACAAAATGCATCAACTAACGAAGATGGAAGACGTTCAGAAGAGGCATGCTCACGTTATTTCACAGTGAAATACTATCTAAAAGTAATATAATTAACAATTTGGCACTTAATTCCACTAACAGTACTAACTGCGTAGTACACGCCAGTGTTTAGGTGCTGAGCAGACGAGGCTTCTTCAAGTTTTCTCCCATAGACCAAATTCAGTAAGTCTACATAAAATTGACCAGGAGACACATAGGCAATAGATGAATGAATTTTCCATAGATATAGTTTACCAACAAAGAAAAAATTGTAGTAAATCAGATGAGTTCTCAAGTTACAAACAAACCTAAAAAAAACTATGATGAGAAAAATTGCGGGACACATGAATGTCCCGCAACAGAGATATTTAACTAAATATTTTTTGTCGTTGCACGATCTGTGAAAAGGATCCTCCGAACGGTATATGCGAAGTCCTTTGTAAACCTCAGCACAAACAAGCAATGTTGGTAGAATTACCGACGATATATTAAGTAAAAGACACTTGTATAACTAATGTGACATTTTATTGTTGCAACGATTCGCTCTCCAGGAACTTTGTCAAGCCTTGTATTGTTTGTAATATACAGGGTTGAAGCTAGGATGGGTTGGGTCGGGGTGGTATCGTGGGTGTCCGATTTTTGGACGTTTCGGGGGTTTTATGGGGTTGTAGGTAATTTTTCAGGTGTGTGTTGACTCAGACTTGGAGTGATGTTGGTTGGGGGGTCATAGGGGTCATGGACGCATGGGGTTTTCCTCTAGGATGTAGTAGTGTAATCTAAAGTTCAAGTAGTAAGGTTTGTCGGTGGTGATGTGTTGGCAGTTTGCATTTATGTGGCAGGTTGGAGGTTAGGAGGTATTAGGTGTTAGACAACCGACAGTGTGCAGGTGTGCTTGGGTGAAGTTGGCCCAGGTATCTGTGGCAATTCATGTAGGATTAAGTTGATGTTTTGCTATGTTTTTCTTAGGTTTAACGTTTTTAGTACTGTATTCTGTATGTGTTCCCTATCGTTTGGTTGAATTATACATTATGAGCAGCTTCTGCATATTTTTGTGTTTTTTTTCTAGTGTTTGTTTATGTATGCAACACAAATGTGTTTTGTGTGGTCTTATTCTCCGGTGTGGGAATGTGACGTTGTGTTGTAGACAGTGTTGTCTACGGTAGTGATGGCTTGATGTTAATGTATTTCTTATTTAAGATGATGTTGTGGTGTGACCCTTGTTTCGGGGGTCAGTTGTTTTTATGTGTTATTGTGCAACACCTGTTTTATAGGCAGAAAGTTTAAGGTTTTATTTTATTTCATGTCTATGTACTGCGTTTTGTGGTAAGGAAGTAGTAAGATATGTAACCAACGGTTTAATTTTGTGGTATTTTTGAGACAATGTATGTACAGTTTCATTGACAGTGTGTTATGTTATTGTATAGAAAAAATTAGCTAGGATGGGTAGTAGGATGGACATTTTTTGTTTGTGCTTTTGGCACGGGTTCTTATTATAGGATATATAGACAGATGTGTTTATTCCTGTTCTGTTTGCTTGTTTTTGTTTATATGAGCCTGATTTATTTTTGGGCATTTATTGGATTGTTATGTATATATGTATTTTTAAATAAAATATAAAAAAAAAATTGTTTGTAACGGCTTGACGAAGCTCCTGCAGGGCGAAATGTTGCCACAGTTAAATGTCACATTAGTTGCACATGTGTCCTTTTACCTGACAATCAAAGAAGCTTGCTGCGAGGGTAGAACCATCAAAACTGGCAACACTAGCTGTACAGGTAGGCCAGAAGCCTAGCGGCAATACATCAAAAACTTAGAAGCTGCAGCTCATATATTTGAACCCCTTCAGTAGAGACGCCTTACGATACGAATTAATGCTGACATGTGATGATAGGGTGTTCCTGGAGTATACCTGGAGGGGGTTTCGGCTGTCAACCCCTCGCTGCCCGGTCCGTGACCAGGCCTCGCAGTGGATCCAAGCCTGATCAACCAGGCTGTTACTACTAATAAAAAAATCACAAATCAACAAACTATAATTAAGTCAACTTTCATTATTTTTTTCCAGTTATTAGGTATCCCCGATGGGAGATCTTTAATTAAGCAGACACCTGAAATTTTTCTTCCTCTTACTTTATATTTTTCTCCCATAACTCGAGAATCCCTCGTATGAGGGGATGACTCAGATTTTGAATACTTGTGTACGGTAATAATAATAATAATATTAATAATAATAATAATAAAAATAATAATAATAATAATAATAATAATAATAATAATAATAATAATAATAATAATAATAATAATAATAATAATAATAATCTTTAATTCTACAAGTACAGGCGTAGCTGACATCAATGACATACTATGTAGAAAACCCCTGGTTACGCAGAGCATTTTGCAGAAATTAGATCAATTTTGTTCCCAGGATGCGACCCACACCAGCCGGCTAATACCCAGGTAACTGCTTACTGCTAGGTGAACGTGGATAGCAGATGTCTTAAGGAAACTCGCCATAATGTTACCACCATAAAAGGGGATCGAACCGCGGACCTCACTGAGTTGTGTGCACTACCAACCGAGTTACGGGATCAACTGTCATGTGTAGGTGCCCTATGATCAAGGCTATTGACCACATTCCAGGCATCCTGGCCCTGATAACTTCAAACTCTCAATGGTACAACTTCAAACATTCAAGAAAGATACTCCCTAATTCGACGACGGCATCTACAATTAAACCACATCTGCCACTAACATTTGGGTCAACGTTCCAAATCTTCCTGTAGCGCTCTAGTATCCTCATCAGAAATAATCCGATGGTCTATTTTAGTGTCATCCGCAAACTTGCTTACGTAGCTATTTATTTCCTCATTTAGGTCGTTAATGAATGGTGTCAACAACAGAGGACCCGACTATTACGCAGTGTGATGCAGTAAAAATATTGTATAAAAATAATGCTCCATAGCTCCGGGATTTGTACTGAAACCGGACGCGTATTATTCCTGGTCAGGCAGTGTTGCCAGGAGACAGGAGCAAATGAGGTGTTTGAGGAGTTAATATGTAACGAACAGTGGCTAGGTGAAGTCGTCATGGGATGGCGTTAGTGTGAGCAGGTGGTTTGGCGAGTTTTTTTTGTATACTATAGGAAATATTATTTGTGTTTAAGTGCTCTCATGTTTATCTATAAGGCGCTAGTATGCAGAGGCATGTTTATGTTTTGGGAGAGCACTGTATGGTGTGCTAGTATGCAGAGGCATGTTTATGTTTTGGGAGAGTACTGTATGGTGTGCTAGCATGCAGAGGCATGTTTATGTTTTGGGAGAGCACTGTATGGTGTGCTAGCATGCAGAGGCATGTTTATGTTTTGGGAGAGCACTGTATGGTGTGCTAGTATGCAGAGGCATGTTTATGTTTTGAGAGAGCACTGTATGGTGTGCTAGCATGCAGAGGCATGTTTATGTTTTGGGAGAGTACTGTATGGTGTGCTAGCATGCAGAGGCATGTTTATGTTTTGGGAGAGTACTGTATGGTGTGCTAGCATGCAGAGGCATGTTTATGTTTTGGGAGAGTACTGTATGGTGTGCTAGCATGCAGAGGCATGTTTATGTTTTGGGAGAGTACTGTATGGTGTGCTAGCATGCAGAGGCATGTTTATGTTTTGGGAGAGTACTGTATGGTGTGCTAGCATGCAGAGGCATGTTTATGTTTTGGGAGAGTACTGTATGGTGTGCTAGCATGCAGAGGCATGTTTATGTTTTGGGAGAGTACTGTATGGTGTGCTAGCATGCAGAGGCATGTTTATGTTTTGGGAGAGCACTGTATGGTGTGCTAGCATGCAGAGGCATGTTTATGTTTTGGGAGAGAACTGTATGGTGTGCTAGCATGCAGAGGCATGTTTATGTTTTGGGAGAGTACTGTATGGTGTGCTAGCATGCAGAGGCATGTTTATGTTTTGGGAGAGTACTGTATGGTGTGCTAGCATGCAGAGGCATGTTTATGTTTTGGGAGAGTACTGTATGGTGTGCTAGCATGCAGAGGCATGTTTATGTTTTGGGAGAGCACTGTATGGTGTGCTAGCATGCAGATGCATGTTTATGTTTTGGGAGAGCACTGTATGGTGTGCTAGCATGCAGAGGCATGTTTATGTTTTGGGAGAGCACTGTATGGTGTGCTAGCATGCAGAGGCATGTTTATGTTATGGGAGAGCACTGTATGGTGTGCTAGCATGCAGAGGCATGTTTATGTTTTGGGAGAGTACTGTATGGTGTGCTAGCATGCAGAGGCATGTTTATGTTTTGGGAGAGCACTGTATGGTGTGCTAGCATGCAGAGGCATGTTTATGTTTTGGGAGAGTACTGTATGGTGTGCTAGCATGCTGAGGCATGTTTATGTTTTGGGAGCACTGTATGGTGTGCTAGCATGCAGAGGCATGTTTATGTTTTGGGAGAGTACTGTATAGTGTGCTAGCATGCAGAGGCATGTTTATGTTTTGGGAGAGCACTGTATGGTGTTTTTGTCTGCTGGTAGACAGACCGGCGGAAGAGGGGGTGGGGGGTTGTCATGGAGCCTTCCTGTTTATATATTTTTATGTATTTTATTTTACTAGTAGCAGTGTGCTAGTGGGCTAATGTGAACTGAAGTAAAGGTGATGTTGTAGTGGAGTGGATTATAAGTTGTATATACGTTACTATTAATATTATATATTTTTGTATAAGTGAGTTTTTGTGTCCTTATAATAATTAATGTTCCACATTTAATATGTTGGTACAAGCTGGCCCTAGAGTGTCTGTTTTTTCTTCAATGTTAAATAATATTACCCCTAGGTTGAGCAGCCTTTTAGGAGCCAGGACATTTTATTTAAGTAACGCGAACACAAATCCGTAACACCGACACTGACCCCTTGTGGAACACTGTGATGCGTCCCCATTTTGTTTCTCCTCTTTTATGTAAACTCTGTGTTGTCTGTCTTAGGTTAGGTTCGCCAGGAAACAGGACAAGTGTTTCCTGACGAAGGTCTTAGTCAGATGATGACCCGCCGTTGGAGCTTTTTGGTCATCTGACCGAGGCCTGTCTTTTCTCCCGCTTTATAGAAAGGTATCACATATATAATTTTCCACTTATGTGTCATATGTTGACAAGGCTAGCTAATGGTTTGCCAAGTTCCTCCTTACATTCCTTTATAACCCTTGAGAACAATTAATCAGAGCCCGGGTTTATTGGGTTTTAATCTATCTGAGATCCTTGTCGTTAGTGACTTTGATTGTGCTTAACTTATTTTCGTTCTAACTTGTATATTTTTTTTTATTTCTGTAATTTCAATAGTATCTTCCTGCGTAAAAACTGAGAGGAAATAAGTGATGAAGATTGTACACCTTTTTTTGTTACTGGCGGTAAGCTAACCTGAGCAACTTTTAAGTGGGCCTATTTTGTCCCTAGTTCTAAATCTATATATGCACGTGTTTTCACCTTTTCGTGATTACAGGAGTCGAGTCACAGCTCCACCTCTGCATAAACATATGTACATACATAAATTTTGCAGATATTCATTCATACATACATACATACATACATATATGCACATACATAAAATACTTGCACACACATACACACAAATATACGGAAACGTCTTCCAGGTATCATTCAGGTACACAAACATATACACAGTCATAAATACACCTACATATAGAACAATGTATGTAGATGAATACAGTATCTCATATACAAATGCACATACAAATGTGGAAAATATAGGCATGCATAAATATTCATATTTATAATCTGCACACGCATGCATAAGTATTACATGAACATGTATACATATATATATACATAAACACACGTGCTTATACACATATATACATATACAAACGTATACATCTGCACGCACATGCATACAAATACATGAAAATACACACACACACGCGTACATATGCACACATACATACACACATGAACTCTATAAATGAAAGTACAGATACAGAAAATCATTTGCAGAGGTAATCAGTCCATCATTCCTGAAGACCTAGTTTTGAGGTGGTCAGTCCCTTAGCCTGGAGCAGAAATCATCTCCAGACTGAGGGGGACTGACCTCCTCAAAGCTAATTCTTCAAGGGTGATGGACTGATTACATCTTCTTCACATCTCTATTTCTTCCACTGCTTCTGTTTATTCGAATGAAGATACCTAACTGTTGCACATGTGTCTTACTTATCAATTATGTAACTTGCATATACGTAGATGAATAGGACAAGTGTGCAGTTGTTTGGACAAGTGTGCAGTTGTTTGGACAAGTGTGCAGTTGTTTGGACAAGTGTGCAGTTGTTTGGACAAGTGTGCAGTTGTTTGGACAAGTGTGCAGTTGTTTGGACAAGTGTGCAGTTGTTTGGTATATTTATTGTCCAAAGGTTTCGTCTGCAAGTAACTTGATGACTTGGTTAAGGAATGGTAATTTGTAAAACTTGTTTATGAATTGCAGAGCTCAATAATTATATAGTTCATGTTGCATAGTTGAAGAAAAGGATTGCATGGCACCAGATGGAGTAATCTTCTCATGGTGTTATACCGTCCTCATAATGCAAAGTGGATCTTCCTTCAGTTTATACAGAATTGAGTTCAAATTCAGTAACAAAAAATTACAAAACAAATTCGTTTCTCTCTAGTGTTATACAAAGTAATTAATTTAATTAGTTGCAATGGGTAAGTTGTTATTGCAGAAAATAGCTGAAGTCTATAATACTTCCTGTGTTGAGGGTGAGGGTGAGAGATGTTAATCTTGTTATCCTTGAATCTCTTCATAGTCCTCATTACCCTGCTAAGTAGGGTTTGGAAATTAAGACCACTGGTAAATATTTCCCTGTTTGTCTGCCTGAGCTTTGCCATACAGGCAGCAGCGAGGTTAGTGTGAAAATGCTTCAGCATTTCATTGATGCGGTTTAACGTTTAAAAGCGACTGAAAATCCTGCAAAGGGGAGTTGATGTTCTATTGGAAACAAATATCTTAGTCTTGTGTCTCCTGTAGTTCTGCCTCCAGGACTGTATCCAGGACTGCTGTCTTCTGACATTCAGTCTGTTGTCTCCTGTCTTCCTGCCTCCAGCACTTGTGTCTCCCGTCTTCCTAACTCCAGCACTTGTGTCTCCCGTCTTCCTAACTCCAGCACTTGTGTCTCCCGTCTTCCTAACTCCAGCACTTGTCTCCCGTCTTCCTAACTCCAGCACTTGTGTCTCCCGTCTTCCTAACTCCAGCACTTGTGTCTCCCGTCTTCCTAACTCCAGCACTTGTGTCTCCCGTCTTCCTGCCTCTCGGACTGCTGTCTCTTGTTCTCTTGTCTCCAGGGTTGGTGTCTCTTCTCCTACCTCCAGCACTGCTGTCTCTTCTACCTCCAGCACTGCTGTCTCTTGTCTTACCTCCAGCATTGCTGTCTCTTGTCCTACCTCCAGCATTGCTGTCTCTTGTCCTACCTCCAGCATTGCTGTCTCTTGTCCTACCTCCAGCACTGCTGTCTCTTATCCTACCTCCAGCACTGCTGTCTCTTGTCCTACCTCCAGCACTGCTGTCTCGTGTCCTACCTCCAGCACTGCTGTCTCTTGTTCTACCTCCAGCACTGCTCTCTCTTGTCCTACCTCCAGCACTGCTGTCTCTTATCCTACCTCCAGGGCTGCTGTCTCTTGTCCTACCTCCAGCACTGCTGTCTCTTGTCCTACCTCCAGGGCTGCTGTCTCTTGTCCTACCTCCAGGGCTGCTGTCTCTTGTCCTACCTCCAGGGCTGCTGTCTCTTGTCCTACCTCCAGGGCTGCTGTCTCTTGTCCTACCTCCAGGGCTGCTGTCTCTTGTTCTGTCTCCAGTTCCGTTACCTTCTGCCTCCAGTTCCGTTACCTTCTGCCTCCAGTTCCGTTACCTTCTGCCTCCAGTTCCGTTACCTTCTGCCTCCAGTTCCGTTACCTTCTGCCTCCAGTTCCGTTACCTTCTGCCCCCAGTTCCGTTACCTTCTGCCTCCAGTTCCGTTACCTTCTGCCTCCAGTTCCGTTACCTTCTGCCTCCAGTTCCGTTACCTTCTGCCTCCAGTTCCGTTACCTTCTGCCTCCAGTTCCGTTACCTTCTGTTTCCAGTTCCGTTACCTTCTGCCTCCAGTTCCGTTACCTTCTGCCTCCAATTCCGCTACCTTCTGCCTCCAGTTCCGTTACCTTATGCCTCCAGTTCCGTTACCTTCTGCATCCAGTTCCGTTACCTTCTGCCTCCAGCTCCGTTACCTTCTGCCACCAGTTCCGTTACCTTCTGCCACCAGTTCCGTTACCTTCTGCCTCCAGTTCCGTTACCTTCTGCCTCCAGTTCCGTTACCTTCTGTCTCATGTTCCGTTACCCTCTGTCTCATGTTTCTGCCCCCCTTCCCCCGTGTTTCCTCTGCCTTCTGTCCTCCTCCCTTTGGTGCTGGTGGCTTCTGTCCCGGGTTTATCGTCCAGCACCTTCCTTCCCTTCCACTATGTAATGCCCTGTGACCGCTCTCTCCGCCACGTCTCCTCCAATTCACCCAACTAATTGATTAATTACGGGGAGGAGACAGACTATTATCCAGAGGGCCTCTGTAACCCTGCATTCAAATGTAGACATTCTACTAAATTACTACATTTTATGTTTTATTTTAGACACTATATGACTGTGATGAGTTCAGTGTCTGAATGAGGTAATATCCACGCCACTGATTACTTGCAAATAGATGACCACGCCGAAAATTGTGACGGTTGAATGTATGTTTTATGGGTTGAACGTTGTTCAGATTAGTCCCAGTTGAATCAATGTGGTGTTTTTTTTATAGGCAGAGCTTAAAATGTGGAGTTTGGATTCACTGTTGCAGTAGCGCTGCAACACTTTGTTTCGACATCCCGATAATAAAATTTCAGTCACGTTCAAAAACAGTAACCAAATTTATGCTGACCTAAGACACTGGTCAAGGTGAAGCTAAATTATGTTATTTAGTTTAAGAAAATTAACTTTGGCTACTAAGTTAGTTTTGACCAGTTTGACCTTTGACCAGACAACACCTATGATTGGAGCTCCGGTTCCGACGCGATTAATGGGGTATTTTTAGTGTCAAAATGGTAATTAATGGGTGAGAAACTATGAAAATTAATGGCAAATATGGATAAAGATTAAACAAACGAGTGAAATTTTGAGAATGTCCGTTTTTTAATGGCTTCAGAAATCAATAATTTTCACAAAAGTGAAAATTATTGATTTTTGTGTAATGACTCAAGAATGTTCCCTTTTGTTGAACTTCCAAACTTTCTGCTCTAATATATTTTGCTCAGTGGAAGGTTATTATTGGGTTAAATCCATAATTGCAAATATTAATTAAAATGGATATAGTTCTGAGTTACTGTGCATTTTAAGGATGTTAAGCTACAACTGTTTATCTTCTTAAATGTGATAAGCTAAACAAAAAACACGTGGGGTTTCTTGAATGTATTAATTTTCAGCTCTTGGGCTTCCATGAAGAGTTGAATTATAGTTCAAAGGTCTTTCGAAAGTGTTGAACTGCAGTTCCTCTGCCCATTGAGAGATCTGAATCACATCTCCTGTGTTGTTGTAGGTTCGTCGGTACATCCGGCCCGGGTCTTCTCCAAATGGTGACCCGGCATCTCCTGTGCCTCTTGCGTGAGTTTAAATACAGGGAGCTGATATTCAGTGAAACAGGTTACACCTCTCTCTGATCGTGCGACTACTGCATAAAGTCTAGTTACTAATCAATCGAGGCTTCAGTATTTGCCTGTTGCTCATTGTTCTTCCACTCCTTCGAAGGCACCGTCCCTTCCTCGCCTCGGAAGAAATTGCAGGATATTTTGCTGTGATTTTAAAGCATTTTGTGTCGTAAAATTTCCTATATAAATTGCCATTGGTAAAATCCCTACTTAAATGTTTGGTGAATTAAATAAACATACAATAATAATATGTTGCCAGTCAGATAAAAGTAGAAAAGGACAATCAAAAGTCATTTAAGTAAATAAATCTAATAAAATGATTAATTTGAGTGACAAGTGTCCTCGTGGAGAGCGTTGCACTTCACAAATTTAACAAAATACATACGTATATGTACCTGTCCCTTTAACAAACAAAATTAATATCCTTTACATTTAAATCAAATTGACTTCTGTAGCGGTACATGTCAAAGGAAACGTGTCATGATCATCGTCACATTGCCTTCTATTCAAGGTAATTTTATTTTGAACTTACGCCGGGGAGAACAATTTATTATTTTGACTCTGGTTTGGTGTGCATGGAACAAGCGACTCGTTTCCACGATGTTGGGAATAACGGAGAAAGCAGGTGAACGTTGATATATACTGGGTATCAACAGAGCCTTGAATCTGAGCACTGGGGCAGGAAATGGAGCGCCTCGGTTTAAATAGGTGTGGGGAGATGGTAGTGATTTCACTGAACCATTGACCATTAAAGTAACGAACTAAAGGGGAGAGGCGCTGGACGCGAGAGTCAAATCACTGATAACGCGAATGTGTAGCTTTAAACTAGATGGTTGATTACAGGGAGGGAGGACTAGGATACGCGCCTCGAAATGACAGGGTTTTGCAACGGCTGGGATACGCTTTGGGACAGAGATTCCTTGTGAAGACTGAATACATTTGTTAGCGCTTTTCTTACCAAGCTGTTATAGCTGAGGATAGAGCTCTAACTCCTGGCCTCGTCTCTCGAATATTGACCGATTAGAGTAGCTGGTGCCTTTTCTCTGAATTTTATTTTAGTACATAAATGGATTTCAGGAAAAAATAAAGGGGGATTTAAATAACGTGCTAAAAATATCTAACCAAGACAAGACTGGCAGCAATGGATTCAAGTTGGAAGGATATATGAAAGCATTGGTTTGGTAATAGAGTTGTTAATGAGTGGAACAAACTCCCCAGTAGCGCCATACAAGCTTTAAAAAATTATTAGACAAGTTCATGAATGGGTGTGAGTTGGACCTGCATAGCTTGGGCCAGTAGGTCTGCAACAGTGCTGCTTTATTCTGTTCTTATGTGCAAGAGATATGTCCATCCCTATAAATCACCCTTCGATTCGTAATAATAATCATAATAAATAATATAATCTTTATTTCTGTAAAATATGCAGACCATAGCTGACATCAGTGACATACTACTATATAGAAAGCCCCTTGTTATGCAGAGCATTTCCCGCAAATTAGGTTAATTTAGTCTCCAGGATGCGACACACCAGTCGACTAACTCCCAGGTACCTATTTTATCGATAGGTGAACAGAGACAGCAGGTATCTCGAGGAAACACGTCCTAACGTTTTCACCCGTACCAGGGATCGACCCCCGGACCTCAGTGTGTGAGCTGAGTGCGCTACTGATCGAGCTGCGGGACATCGTACTCAAAAATCTGCAAATGAGACTCATTATACCATTTAAACATATAGTAATTATTTGAAATACTAAATCCTCATCAATACTTCACCGGTAATATACACTTACCATATAGGTGTAACTGGCAAATTAACACAAACAATATATAATATTAAACGAAAATAGTGGACATTTAAAACTAATAATAAAAGCACAGAAAAATATATAATGTTTTGGTTTTCTACTATTGTATACAGTGTATACCAGCAGATGGTCCATCATGACCCAGCTGGTTCATGATGCAGCTGGTTCATCATGACCCAGCTGGTTTATGTTGCAGCTGGTTCATCATGACCCAGCTGGTTTATGATGCAGCTGGTTCATCATGACCCAGCTTGTTCATGATGCAACTGGTCCATCATGACCCAGCTGGTTCATGATGCAGCTGGTCCATCATGACCCAGCTGGATTATGATGCAGCTGGTTCATCATGACCCAGCTGGTTCATGATGCAGCCGGTCCACTATGACCCAGCTGGTTCATGATGCAGCTGGTCCATTATGACCTAGCTGATTCATGATGCAGCTGATCCATCATGACCCAGCTGGCTTACGATGTAGCTGGTCCATCATGACCCAGCTGGCTTATGATGCAGCTGGTCCATCATGACCTAACTGGTTCATGATGCATCTGGTCCATCATGACCCAAATGGCTCATGATGCAACTGATCCATCATGATCTAGCTGGTTCGTTATGATTAACTTGGTTCATCACGATCTACCTGGTCCATTATAACCCACCTAGTCCACGACCTACGTGGTCGTGATGGACCCAGCTGGCCCATAGCGACTCAGCTGGTCCATAAAGACTGAACTGGTTCATATCGACCCAGCTAGCGCATCTCGACTCGGGTCTACCATGACCCAGCTGGTCTAATATGGCCCTGGTTATTCACGACCCAGCTGGTCCTTCATGCTGGTCCAGATGGTCCATCACGACCAAACTGATCCATCACGACCCACATGGTCCATGATCGAGCAGGTCCATCATTATCCAGCTGGTCCTTCATGCCCAAGCTGGTCATCAACGAAAACTGGTCCTTTATGTCCCAGCTGGTCCATCATGAGCTAGTGGACCATCGTGACCTCGGTAGTGCATCATGACTTAGAAGGAACGGCATGGACCAGCTGGACAATCAAAACGCAGCTGGGTCATCATGCCTCAGCTGGTCTGCCATGAACCAGCTGGTCCATTATGACTGATGTGCCATCATCGTCACCCAAGCGGTCTTTCAAGAACCAAGGAGGCTGCTGGACCAACATGACCCAGCTGGTCCATCATTAACAGAACGGTCCATCACAAGAGACGGTGACGCGGCTTTGATGTACCGGCAGTCACTCAGACCGTTGTTACCGCTGTAATTACTCATTAAAATTTATCACGCATGGCGGATTTACTTTGACCCTCATCCAGGCCGCCATATTCCCGTTATGCGGTTTATTGACAATTTAGGATGACCGGTAATTTTTACGCCTGCGTGAGGCTTAATGGGGTCAAACTCTTTTCACATTTTAGTTACGCTGGATGCTGATATCCGTATCGTAATGCCGGAAACCTTAGTATACTCGGTTGGAGTAACTGCAGTTACTGTTATATCTCTTGTTTCCGTTATGATTCATCCAATCTGTTACGCCCAGCATGAGTTGTCACGACTATTTTCTTCAGAATGAGTAGTTGCAATTATCTATTTTGTAAGTACTGAATCTTTTCCCTTGATACCAGAAGTTACTTCATCTCTCAAAACTAGTTCTTGGTCACAAAAAAAAACCATGAGCAGTGATTTTTTATAACTAGCTCATAGGTATTTAATACCGACAAGTTAGTCAATATGACAGTGCCTGAGTATCTTTTGTTTTTTGAGAGGCTTTATTAATCCAACACAAAAACTTGGGACATGGAAACTAATATGATTAGGTTAGCAACACATTCGACTCATTCTGAACGTCCGCTGTTCGAACCTCGGTATGTGTGGAAGCGTTGGACATATTTCCTTACACCTGCTGTCCTTGTTCACCTATCAGTAAGTAGGTACCTGGGTGTTAGTCGACTGCTGTGGGTGGCATCCCACGGGGTTGTAGATAGGGCTGAGCTTCGAAAGAAACTGAGGTAGGATAACAGCTCTTAACCTGTAAAATTTATTTGTGGAAAAAAAACTAGAGATAGTGATCTGTAGAAGCAGCAGCAGCAATGGTCACACAAGAATGGGCGGTAGCTAGGAAAGACCATCACCTCAGGCAGGAGACCATGTTCCCCACAAATTTGCAAGAATTCTTTCTGTCCCTCACTATTAGCCCATCCAATCTCAGACATTTTGGTGATCTTATTTGGATATTGCTTCACTCGTCACTTGACTGCTCCAGGTGAGAGATTCGGGTATGATGGACTATTCAGTGAGGGAGCCCTATAAGTGAGCCCCCAGGTTTTGGGGGCCCACAGGTATTAGTGGCCCCTACGTATAAGGACTCCTGTTATAAGGAGCCCTTAGGTGTGAAAACTCAGGTGTGAGACCCCCATGAGTTTTAGGGAAACCAGTTATAGGTAGAATGAGGTAAAGCTATTGATGAATATTGGAAGGCCAGTAGTGCTAGGTGATTAAGACATCAATAGAGATAATGGAGGAACAGGATTGAGCAGGGAGGGGGAAAAGAGTGTTTCTAAATACATATTACACAAATAGTTGTAGCGATAGAATCAAGATAGACGAGTATAAATTAGTTATAAGTGTGGGGTAACATTGACGTATTTGCCAAAAATGAGACGTGGTTTAATATGAATGCTGAATGTCACATTCAGGGTTGAAAGTTGTTCCACGCTGACAGAAGCGATTCTGGACAACTTACTGACAAGGAGAATGAAAATTGCTCGATTTTTAATAATTATTTCCTCACGATTTTTGAACAAGAAGACACTAACGATATCCCAGTAATTAATTTGTATAGAGGGACCTGAAAAAAAACCAAATGATATAACATCACAGTCACCAGAAATATGGTAATCAAACAGGTTGACCGATTAAACCAAAATAAATCCATGGGTAGCATTGAAAATTAGGTTGAGCAAATATTCTGTTAGTGGGATGGATTGTGAAGGGCCTGCCTAGTATGGACCAACAGGCCTGCTGCAGTGTTCCTCCTTTCTTATGTTCTTTGATGAACATTTTTCAGTGGTTCTTAAGGAGTGGAAAATGAAAGTTTGTGAACCATTAACTATCATTTTAAATATATCTCTTCAAACAGGTGAAGTGTCTGAGATGTGGAAGATGACTAAGATTACTGTCCAATAACTCTGACTTTAATTATAGGCAAATTACTATAGTAAATTATAGCTGATGTTATGAGAAGCCATCTTGATAAGCATAATTTAATCTATGAAATTCAGCATGGATTCACGAGGGGCCGTTCCTGCCTAACTAATTTACTGACTTTCCTCAGTAAAGCTTATGACGCAGTTGATTATGATGAAGAATATGATACTATTTATTTGAATTTTAGTAAAGCTTTTAATAGAGTTCCACATAAAAGATTTTTAAAGAAAGTGGCAGCACATGGTATTGAATCAAGGCATGGCTCACCAACAGGAAGCAGTGTCTACATAAATGGGGTGAAATCTGAGTGGGGATCAGTCACAATCGGCGTTCCACTGTGACCAGTTTTAAGTCCACTGTTGTTCATAATATATAATAATGACCTTGACGAGGGAATAACAAGTGATATGAGCAAATTCGCTGACGATTCAAAAATAGGCAGAATTGATTCAATGGAAGACTCCACTGTACTTCAAGAGGATTTTGACAAGCTCATGTTATGGTTTAAAAAGTGGCAGGTGCAGTTCAATGTAGACAAATGCAAAGTTCTGGAGCTCGAGCATGTAAATATTATTAATTAAATATTATTATTATTATTATCGAAATTAAGCGCTAAACCCACAAGGGTTATACCGCACAGTAAATAAGCCCTTATAAACTAAATGAAATAGAACTTGACCATACAGAATGTGAAAAGGACTTGAAGCCAAGAAAGAACCAGAAGCCAAGGCAGCAATGCCTAAGCGTAAGTAATAATGCAAATAGATTACCGGGATTTATATCATGATGTATAAGCAACAGGAGTCCAGAGGTTATACTACAGCTCTACCCATTATTAGTAAGGCCTCACTTAGATTATGCAGCTCTGTTCTCTATATAAATTCGTTAGAAAACATTCAGAGAAGAATGACAAAATTAATCCATTGCGTAAAAAATCTTCCACTGGAAAAAATATTGAAATTCCTTAAACTACATTCTTTTGTAAGATGAAGAATGAGGAGAGATATAATTGAAGTGTACAAGTGAAAGATGGGCATAAGAAAAGGAGATATAAATAAGATCCTGAGGATATTCCTTCAAGAAAACTCGAAATAATGCATTCAAATTTGAAAAATTTAGATTTAAAAAGGATATAGGAAAGTATTGGTTTGGAAAGAGTAGTTGATGAGTGGAACAGGTGCCTAGTAGGGTAGCTTCTAATTTAGGTTATATAATATGCAAATATCGCATACCAAGCGATACAGGATGCAAAACATGCATGAGAGGGGTTGGATTTGAGTGGGACTTGCACATGAATTAATAGGGCAATCAAAGGTTATTCCTTGCGTAGCATTGGAAATGGGTTGGGTAGATATTTTTGTTAGTGGGTTTGGGCTTTAGATAGACCTGCCTAGTATGGGCCAATAGGCCTTCTGCAGTGTTCTTCCTTTATTATGCTCAATATATATTAATAATGCAACAAATATGTTCATATTATTACAGAATATATTAATTAAAAATGCCTTCATTAATAAAAATATATTAATGAAATAAATGTTTATATTTTAAAGATAATTCAAATGTAATATTATGGAATTCTCTGAGTAATAATAATAGTGAATGAATTATAAGGCATAAATATATGTCAGTTGCTAGGCGAGTCCCAGGACGCTGTGTATGACTTACAGCCTATTGATAAAATATTTTGTCCGTAATAAAGTGAAAGAAAGTCACACTCCAACATTTCAGAATCCAGGATAAGTTAAGACATAATTAAATAACTTGGTTCAAGAGTAAGTCGTAACTTTACGAAATTACAAGCAGGGAATTAAGAGAAGTTATGTGGAACTCGCAGCTCGACCTGTCATATTAACCATAACCTTTTTTTTTTAATTCGGGATTATCGCTCGATTTAAATTGATTTTTTTTTTTAATTTTAATCATTATGTTCCTATGCGAGAGAAACGTCGAGAGTGAAATACACTCAAGTATGCAAACTCTATATAGAGTTTCTGGAGACCAATTTTGAAGTTAAAATTAAGGGTTAAGAGCGGCGATGCATTTAATGTGTGTCAGGGAGAGGGGAAGGGAGAGGGTCAACCTCTCATACTCAGATAAATCAAATATAGAAAAAATAAACAATACAATAACATGTTAAGTAAAAGGACACAAATGCAACTAATGTGACATTTTATTGTGGCAACGTTTCGCTCTCCAGGAGCTTTCTCAAGCCGTTACAAGCGATATATGGACACAGTTGGTATATATATACTGTCAAGGTGAGGTGAAAAAACTAGTGGTGTTAAAGTAGTAGTGATATAAGTAGTATTAGTAGTAAGTAGTAGTAGTAGAAGTAATACAATAAGGTAGAACAATCAATATGCACATGAGTAAAAGGTGATAAAACAAATACTTGGGTAGTATAACAATAGGTTAGACAAATATTTCTGCTGGAGGTTGAAATATAGAAGGCCAGTAGGAGTGTTCCACATCTACGATGTGCTAAATAAGCAGGAGAGACTATGTGATGGTAGGGTTTACTGTTTTCAGGAGGATTCTTGCTAAGACTTCAGAGATGGTGAAGCTGCCTTTGTTTTGTTTAATTGTGTTAGAAACAGAGATAAGTGCTGATTCTAACACAATTAAACAAAACAAGGCAGCTTCACCATCTCTGAAGTCTTAGCAGAATCCTCTGAAAACAGTAAACCCTACCATCACATAGTCTCTCCTGCTATTTAGCACATCGTAGATGTGGACACTCTACTGGCCTTCTATATTTCAACCTCCAGCAGAAATATTTGTCTAACCTATTGTTATACTACCCAAGTATTTGTTTTATCACCTTTTACTTGTCACATTAGTTGCAATTGTGTCCTTTTACTTAACATATTGTCGGTAATTCTACCAATATTATTACAATACAATAACAATAGAGAGATATCGAATAAATGCACACAACTTTATTACAGAAAAATAAAAAGCACGACTTAAACAAAAAAAATTACGTTATTCAAGTAAGAGGAATCCCAGGACAGTGGCGTGTATACACTGCTAGAACAAGTAAGTGTACAAGGACAAGGACTGTTGCAACGTACAGTTAAAAAAGGAAGCAGGGGTGATGTGGAGGAAATAAACCGACATGAATGCGGTGTGTAAGTCTCAGTCTAAACAAGCAATGGCGTTGCAGCTCCCAGCTTACGAGGAGTGATGGAAGTGACGTCTAGAACCAGTGGTCGGAAGTAGTAGATTAGTTCCACTGTAACGATGGATTTATTTAAAGTAAAAGGTGAGGGTAGTCGAGAGTGAAAAAGCAAGCCGAGACTGGCTTCGCCACTCACTAGCCTTATTTACACTCGCTCCACGTCGGTCACCATTATCCGGGACGACACTCTTATGACTAGTGAATCACACAGACCTGTGGCTGGACAGCAGTTCACAGAGAGGGGTAAGGGACGAGGCTCTCCTGGCAACACACCGACAGCAGATAGAAGACATATTAGGCTGAAATAAACAGGAACCAAGTTCAATATTCATATCTCAGGCCTACAGATGGTGCTGGAAGGCGAGGTAGACTAGCTTAGGTAAGATTTGTCAGGAAACAGGACAAGTGTCCTGACGAGGGTCTTAGTCATATGATGACCCACTACTGGAGCTTTTGGTCATCTGACCGAGGCCTTCCACTGGCTTACAACAAAAAGCGTAAGAGTTGTAACCAGCAGACTACGGCACTGACAAAGAACAGGTAGAATAAAAAAAAGCCTACAAAAGACTTTTTCCATCACTTAAACTCGGGAGTTGAACTAAAAACTATTGTAAAAGTATAAAAAAATAAACTTAACCTAAAATTAATAAGAGACTGCTTGACCCGCTAATGTAAACTAACTGAAATTTAAAGGATTGGGTTGCCAGAGCCCACCGTAATAACCTATTGATTGACCCCTTCAAAAGTTTTGTGATACATTGGAAGCGTGTTATATGTCTCCAAAATGTCACCATACAAGCAATATATAAACTGACATTCTAAAAACACTAGCAAAGCTCCCTTCCTCCACCATCTAGTAATACCGTATATTATCAAGTTATCGGTTTTCTACACCATTTATTGAAATACTACTGTACAGTAGGAAGCAGTTTCTGTTTTATACATGACACAGGAAACAGTGAATTCATAGTACTAGAGAAAATCAGCATCTAGTCCCGTGTTAGAAACATCTGTTCGTAAACAGAGAATTATCTTAATTTCTGGAATATTCAAAATAAATGGATTAGAAAAGAAATGCTTGATCTTGTTAAAATACAACAAAGCATCTTCAGTAAACAGCAAGGGTTCCTTAGCCTGTTTTCATAAATAATGAAAATGCAAGTTAAATCAGGTAAATTAGGAACGAACTTTCTGTAGAAGTTCACTGATCCCAGAAAACTTCTTATAAGTTTCGTTGACTTGTGAAAGTTACAAGACTTATAGTCTTAAACTGTTGTTAGAAATAACAAAGCCCATATACTGAATCTGAAGAAAAAAAATGCAATATACCATTTCTGAGATTTGGCAGTCAAACCATGAGATCTTAATTTAATATTTGTAAAACATGATAGTGTGTGTTCCAGTGTTCATAACAAATATTGTCAAATTAGAAACGTTATTAATACCTGCAGGAACAACTCTAATTAAATATATATAGGTTGCACAGGCTATAATCAGCCTGAGTGGCACCGTGGTTTACTGCTTTAAACTAGGCTGTGTAGGAAATGCTGCTAAATGACTATATACACTTGGAAAATCCTAGAGGGATTAGTACCAAATCTGCACACGAAAATCATTCCCTATGAAAGCAAAAGACTCGGTAGACGATGCAACATATCCCCCCCAGGTGAAAAGCAGGGGTGACACTAGCACGATAAAAGACAACACAATATGTGTCAGGGGCCCAAAGACTGTTTAACTGCCTCCCAGCATACATAAGGGGGATTACCAATAGACCCCTGGCTGTCAAGAAGGCCTTGGACAGACACCTAAAGTCAGTACCTGACCAGCCGGGCTGTGGTTCGTTTACGTGCGGCCAACAGTAACAGCTTGGTAAATCAGACCCTGATCAACAATGAGGCCTGGTCACAGACCGGGCCGCGGGGACGTTGACCCCCGAAACCCTCTCCAGGTATACACCAGGTAAAGGTTAAACCTGAGAGATATTCAGTTCTGAAAAATGCTTTAAGTTATGAAACATGAAATGATCATCTTCAATGACAGACACTAGTTCAGGGTCCCACTTAGTGATAGTTTTAAGACATCTGAAATCTTGTGTGCTAACCTACATGAATTGCCAGACTTTATGACCAAAACAGAGAACAATAAACATATGTTGAAGGTTCAGTAATTACGAGGCTAAACAGCATATGGACCACTTGTTCAAAAGCATCTCTGAAATGTATTGAGACTGGATAAAGTTTTTTTACTGGTTCAGTTGTGATTAATTCTGTCTAATGGAAGAGAGTAGTTGTAAGTCCTAGATTATTTGAAAATGCATCAGATAAACTAGAAAGAATATTTTGAGCTTGGCTGTTGTTGAGATTTAAAGTCACTGTTAATATTGGCACTAAGTATTAAAGTCTCAAGAGTAATAATATCCAATACACAGACGGTCGGACTGTAAAAGTGGAACAATCTTGCTCAAAAATATTAAGGCAAGCGTTTAAATGTCTTCAGTGATATTCCTTTAAGATATTAATATGTAATAGTTTATGCTTGCCATTACTATGAAGCAAATAGTCTTCTTTGTATATAAATGATTCAGAGAACCGACAAGTTGATAAGTTAGTCACATGTGCAACGCTAAGGTATCTATTGTATCTATTGGGCTGAAGAAGCCACTTCTTCAGCCCAATGTCAGTTCTCCTTTTATGAACAATAAAGGTAATCTTGTAGCCCACAAATCAGAAGCCATTCGTAAATGTAGCTGCGTTCTCAAACATTATGAAATATGCAGAAAAAAATAAAAAAACGTGAATAATAAGCACAAAAAATATAATTACTTTAATCTAGTAACAAAGGAATTAAATGAATAACAGGAATCCCGGGATAGTCAGGTGTGTATATTACTAAAACCAGCGGGTGTATAAAGACGTGGATTGATGTAAGCTCCAATTAAAAAGGGGAGAGGGCGTGATGGTGGTGGAAATAAGCCGCCTGGTGAATGAGGTGTGTAGGTCGCTGGATGGACGAGTGTCGACGTTGCAGCTCCCAGTTTACGAGTTTGAGGGGGTTGGACCAGTGGTCAGAGGTAGAGGAGGCTGGCTTCACCACTCGCTAGCCTTAATTACACTCTCTCCACGTCAGTCACCAACACCCGTGATCACACCCGTATGTCTGATGGATCACTGACTATTGGGTGGACACTGAGGAGTTGAGAGATGTGATGGACGAGGCTCTCCTGGAAACACACGAAGTGGAAAGAAGTGGATAGAAGATATGTTCGGCTGAAATAGACGGGAGCCAAATTAAACTTTCATATCTCAGGCGCTGGCAGGCGAGGTAAACAAAACAAAAAAGTGCAGGAACTGTGGCCAGCAGTCTACCGCAGTGACACAGAAACCTGAAGAATAAGAACATAGAGGAATAACTTTTTAACGGAAACCCAGCTTGTTGTTAGGCAGGAAAGTCCTACCTTACAAATCTGAATTCTGTGACAAAATAACGTGTACCAAACCAGAGATAGAAATGGGCCCAAGCATTTTCTAGGAGTTAAGAAAAGAATTTGATATAGTACTATACGGAATATTTACAAATTGATAGAGCATGCAAGGAATTAGTTAAAAATACTAATAATGTATTGAGTGTCTAACGGATGAATACAGAGTGAGGCTGAGTACGAAACACAGGAATGGGCGGGAGTAACAAGTGAGACACCCTAAGTATTGGTTATTGCAAGGATCAGTTTGATGAATTGAAACTAATAAGAATGCCCACACAGCAAACAATGTGGCCTAGCAGGAGCATTACTATTTACGATCACAACATTTAACACTGGATCGGTAATCACTCAGGAAACGTAAGTAGTGTTAAAGCAAAACTGAGATTCAGCATTGTTAAGCACAGCTAGTTTTTGGATTACTGCTTCCAATCACCACATTGTCTCCATAGATAAGTAATCACGTAGAAGACAACAAGAAGAGAAAAAACAAAGTCTGCGAGACTCAGCATAGTTTAGCAAAGTTTCTAGTTAAACTTCGCTTTTCCACTATCTTCAGGGATCAGGGAATAACAGGACCACGGCAAAGAGAGAGGTGGGACGCTGATACTACTGGCCAGCATTCAACGAAAACACACACGCGCACACACGCACACACACGCGCACACACGCACACGCACACACACGCACTCACGGCCAACACTGGCATGCACACACGCACGGCCAACGACGGCCAACACGGTTTCAGGGACGGGAAATCCTGTGTCATAAACCTACTGGAGTTCTATGACAGGGTGACAGCTGTAAGACAAGAGAGGGGTGGGTAGATTGTATTTTCTTGGACTGTAAGAGGGCGTTTGACACAGTTCCACACAAGATATTAGTGCAAAAGCTGTAGGACCAGGCAGGGATAACAGGGAAGGCACTACAATGGATCAGGAAATACCTGTCAGGAAGACAACAGCGAGTCATGGTATGTGGTGGTGTGTCAGAGTGGGCGCCTGTGACGAGCGGGGTTCCACAGGGGTCAGTCCTAGGACCGGTGCTGTTTCTGGTATTTGTGAACGACATGATGGAAGGAATAGACTCCGAAGTGTCCCTGTTTGCAGATGATGTGAAGTTGATGAGAAGAATTCAATCGGACGAGGACCAGGCAGAACTACAAAGGGATCTGGACAGGCTGCAGGCCTGGTCCAGCAACTGGCTCCTGGAGTTCAACCCCACCAAGTGCAAAGTCATGAAGATTGGGGAAGGGCAAAGAAGACCGCAGACGGAGTACAGTCTAGGGGGCCAGATGTTATGTAGGTCACTGTGCTTGTGAGGTCAAAAGGGAGACCTAATTAACCAGTAAATTGTCACACACCTTGCCTTGGTAAATAGCTGTCAGCCATGCCTCGCTGCTTAAGTCTCCGGTCTTTTTTTCGTCAGTGGCGTCATGTCTTAACACGTGGTGTATGCCTTGGGGAAGGGGGGTGCTTGAAGGACCATATAAGCTCAAGGAAACAGCTAGAGAGGGAGATTCTGGCAGAGCTGCTGCTTGTGGGCAGCAGCTATTGGAGAAGGCTGCTGGAGATTCTCTGGAGGAGACTGTTGGAGACACTGGGCAGAGTACTGGCTTGGAGCCGTGCTCGTGCTGTGTAGGTCTTGGGACCTGTGGCTAGAGTGTGACTGAGTTCATGTGGTGAACTGTCCTCTGAACTATATTGTAAGTTATATTCTGTTTCGTCAGTTTAATTGTAACCTTTGTCTCACTGTTCATGTACAATTCCCATTTATCTTCAGTAAGGCTTTTGATAGAGTCCCACATCAGAGACTATTGAGGAAAATTAAGGCACGCGGAATAGGAGAAGAAATTTTTTCCTCGACAGAGGCATGGTCGACAAATAGGCAGCAGAGAGTTTGCATAAATGGGGAGAAATCAGAGTTCGGAAGCGTCACGAACGGTGTTCCACAGGGGTCAGTGTTGGGCCCCTTGTTGTTCACAATCTACATAAACGACAAAGATGAGGGAATAAATAGCGACATAAGCAAGTTTGCCGATGACACCATAATAGGGCGTCCAATTCATTCAAATGAGGACATTAGAGCACTCCAGGAAGATTTGAAAAGACTGATGCAGTGGTCAGAGAAGTGGCAGATGCAGTTTAATATAGACAAATGCAAAGTTCTAAACATTGGACAGGACAATAACCATGCCACATATAAACTAAATAATGTAGATCTTAATATTACTGATTGCGAAAAGGATTTAGGAGTTCTGGTTAGCAGTAATCTAAAACCAAGACAACAGTGCATAAGTGTTCGCAATAAAGCAAACAGAATCCTTGGCTTCATATCAAGAAGCATAAATAATAGGAGTCCTCTATATATCCTTGGTTGAGATTCAGGAAGGATATAGGAAAGCATTGGTTTGGTAATAGAGTTGTGGATGAGTGGAACAAACTCCCGAGTACAGTTACAAAGGCTAAAACATTGTATAGTTTTAAAAATAGGTTAGGTAAATACATGAGTGGGTGCGGGTGGGTGAGTTAGACCTGACTAGCTTGTGCTACTAGGTCAGATGCCGTATCCTTCCTTAAGTGAATGTGACCTGACCTGACCTTACTAGGTTGGGGCATTGGCTTAAGCCGGTAGGAGCCTTGAACCTGCCTCGCATGGACCAGTAGGCCCATCTGTTCCCAGATATATTATTGTACAAGGACTTAATAATAAACTGTTTGAGTGGAATAGTAATATTCACTGTCTCTGTTTTATCTTATTCTCACTATATTTTATTTCAAGTACTGAGAGGGTGAGTAGTGTGGTGGTGGTAATGAGAGGTGATGGTGTAGTCACCAGTGACCTCACATAACCTTCACTCGACTCACCTCTCCTGCGTACTCCCTCCCTTTACTCCCTTATTTCCCATTTATCCGTCCGTTCCTTACCCCTCTATGTGACACAGACTACAAAAAGATCTTGGGGTGAGTATAACACCAGGCACATCTCCTGAGGCGCACATCAACCAAATAACTGCTGCAGCATACGGGCGCCTAGCAAACCTAAGAACAGCATTCCGACATCTTAATAAGGAATCGTTCAGGACCCTGTACACTGTACGTTAGGCCCATATTGGAGTATGCAGCACCAATTTGGAACCCACACCTAGCCAAGCACGTAAAGAAACTGGAGAAAGTGCAGAGGTTTGCAACAAGACTAGTCCCGGAGCTAAGGACTACGAGGAGAGGTTAAGGGAAATCGACCTGACGACACTGGAGGACAGGAGAGATAGGGGGGACATGATAAATGACATATAAAATACTGAGAGGAATTGACAAGGTGTACAGAAACAAGATGTTCCAGAGATGGGACACAGCAACAATGGGTCACAGTTGGAAGTTGAGGACTCAGATGAATCACAGGGATGTTAGGAAGTATTTCTTCAGTCACAGAGTAGTCAGGAAGTGGAATAGTTTGGGAAGCGATGTAGTGCAGGCAGGATCCATTCATAGCTTTAAGAAGAGGTATGGTAAAGTTCATGGAGCGAGAAGAGTGACCCAGTAGAAGCCAGTGAAGAGGCAGGGCCAGGAGCTATGACTCGACCCCTGCAACCACAACTAGGTGAGTACACACACACACATCCCAGCAAACATACCCACACACTTCCAAGCCCGCACACGTCTACAAATCAAGACCTTGCCTATAAGTTAGGCAAACTTTGAAAAATTTACTGCATCAAGATCCTAAGATGTTGGTGTGTATCCTTGAACCAGCCTGTGGGCCACTCTACTCACTGTTATTCCCGGTGTTCTGGGGTCGTGCCACTCCCCGAGTTCTGGGGTCGTGTCACTCCCCGAGTTCTGGGGTCGTGTCACTCCCCGAGTTCTGGGGTCGTGTCACCCCCGAGTTCTGGGGTCGTGTCACTCCCCGAGTTCTGGGGTCGTGTCACTCCCCGAGTTCTGGGGTCGTGTCACTCCCCGAGTTCTGGGGTCGTGTCACTCCCCGAGTTCTGGGGTCGTGTCACTCCCCGAGTTCTGGGGTCGTGTCACTCCCCGAGTTCTGGGGTAGTGTCACTCCCTGAGTTCTGGGGTCGTGTCACTCCCGAGTTCTGGGGTAGTGTCACTCCCGAGTTCTGGGGTAGTGTCACTCCCGAGTTCTGGGGTAGTGTCACACCCGAGTTCTGTGGTAGTGTCACACCCCGAGTTCTGGGGTCGTGTCACTCCCCGAGTTCTGGGGTAGTGTCACTCCCCGAGTTCTGGGGTAGTGTCACTCCCCGAGTTCTGGGGTAGTGTCACACCCCGAGTTCTGGGGTAGTGTCACACCCCGAGTTCTGGGGTAGTGTCACACCCCGAGTTCTGGGGCAGTGTCACACCCGAGTTCTGGGGTAGTGTCACCCGAGTTCGGTGCCCAGTCTCGGGTCTCTCTCTCTCTCTCTCTCTCCTCTCTCTCTCTCTCTCTCTCTCTCTCTCTCTCTCTCTCTCTCTCTCTCTCTCTCTCTCTCTCCTTTTCTCTCTCTCTCTCTCTCTCTCTCTCTCTCTCTCTCTTCCCCTCTCTCTCTCTCTCTCTCTCTCTCTCTCTCTCCCGTCTCTCTCTCTCTCTCTCTCTCTCCTCTCTCTCTCTCTCTCTCTCTCTCTCTCTCTCACCAGACTGACCAAGGCGCAGTATTCTCCACTGTCCTCCTTGGCCAAGTGTTTGCTCACATACTTGAAGTAGACGTGCTCGGGGCGAGGAGGACCATGGCGAGGACCATGCCTATCCCCAGCAGCAGTTAGACTGACAGGAACTCTTCGATTGCCAGGGGTTCAGAGGCTCTCCTCTACTGTTTCATGGGTTTACACTCATCCAGAACTCTGTTGGCGTTCTATGTCGCCTGTAGGCAAGACTGGGGAGGTAGTAGGAGGGTGTGGGCGGTACCAGGAGGGCGTAGGGAGCAATGGGTAGAAAGGAAAGAAAAATCTGGGTGAGTTAGTAACGCGAAGGGAGAGTGAGAGAGAGAAACTCGATCAGCGGACCTCTCTTGGTCTCTGTGCTGTGATGTGACCAAAACTGGATGGGATCGCTTTTATAAGTTGACTTGTGCAATATTTGCCTTCGAGTGCATCTTTATTTTATGTATGTTGCTTGGAATAAACTGAAAGGAGGAGAGCTATTGTATTTTATACTGAGAATTTTGGAACAAGGAAACAGGAAGGAAGGAATTTAAGAGAATGGGAGAGAAAAGGAGAGAGAGAGAATGTTTGGTAGAGGAATTTAAACCAGTGGATGTGGTACATAGAGCCGAGAAATGAGGGAATATTGGGATACGGAGGTGCTATTCAAGCAACACTACATACAAACACAAATACTCGGACGTGAGTAAAGACGCGAGAGAATTGTCCGTAAGAACTGTTCCGGAACACTGGTAGCAACGGCAGCACAAGCACTCAACACTTGGGAAGACGGCCGGGAAGGACCACAACACTGGGAAGACGGCCGGGAAGGACCACAACACTGGGAAGACGGCCGGGAAAGACCACAACACTGGGAAGACGGCCGGGAAAGACCACAACACTGGGAAGACGGCCGGGAAAGACCACAACACTGGGAAGACGGCCGGGAAAGACCACAACACTGGGAAGACGGCCGGGAAGGACCACAACACTGGGAAGACGGCCGGGAAAGACCACAACAATGGGAAGACGGCCGGGAAAGACCACAACACTGTGAAGACGGCCGGGAAAGACCACAACACTGGGAAGACGGCCGGGAAGGACCACAACACTGGGAAGACGGCCGGGAAAGACCACAACACTGGGAAGACGGCCGGGAAGGACCACAACACTGGGAAGACGGCCGGGAAAGACCACAACACTGGGAAGACGGCCGGGAAAGACCACAACACTGGGAAGACGGCCGGGAAAGACCACAACACTGTGAAGACGGCCGGAAAGACCACAACACTGGGAAGACGGCCGGGAAGGACCACAACACTGGGAAGACGGCCGGGAAGGACCACAACACTGGGAAGAGGGCCCGGGGAAAAGACCACAACACTGTGAAGACGGCCGGGAAAGACCACAACACTGGGAAGACGGCCGGGAAGGACCACAACACTGGGAAGACGGCCGGGAAAGACCACAACACTGGGAAGACGGCCGGGAAAGACCACAACACTGGGAAGACGGCCGGGAAAGACCACAACACTGTGAAGACGGCCGGGAAAGACCACAACACTGGGAAGACGGCCGGGAAGGACCACAACACTGGGAAGACGGCCGGGAAGGACCACAACACTTGGAAGACGGCCGGGAAAGACCACAACACTGGGAAGACGGCCGGGAAAGACCACAACACTGTGAAGACGGCCGGGAAAGACCACAACACTGTGAAGACGGTTGGGAAGGACCACAACACTGGGAAGACGGTTGGGAAGGACCACAACACTGGGAAGACGGCTGGGAAAGACCACAACACTGGGAAGACGGCCGGGAAAGACCACAACACTGTGAAGACGGTTGGGAAGGACCACAACACTGGGAAGACGGTTGGGAAGGACCACAACACTGGGAAGACGGCCGGGAAAGACCACAATACTGTGAAGACGGTTGGGAAGGACCACAACACTGGGAAGACGGTTGGGAAGGACCACAACACTGGGAAGACGGCCGGGAAAGACCACAACACTGTGAAGACGGTTGGGAAGGACCACAACACTGTGAAGACGGTTGGGAAGGACCACAACACTGGGAAGACTCCTGGAAAGGACCACAACCCTTTGAAGACGGCTGGGAAAGACCACGTTGATGGTCATGAGCAGAATCAGTGAGGGTTGCTGTCACCTAGTATTGTATTTTTTTTAATGTAGCGTTTACTAAACCGATGTGAGTGATTAAACGCAAGGACTGGTGATGGTTTGATCTCTGGATAATTAGCATGTTGGTGATCACCAACAATAAATGGGTATCTATTTTGGAAACGTTTCACCACACAGTGGCGTAGAATTTGAGGCAATCAGACCCTCAGCCTTGTGTCGATGTAATTAGTCCATCAATTTTGAGAAGAATACAACATACGCTCGAAGAAGGCGCTTGTATACTGCATCTTCACCATTCTTCTTTGTATTGGGCTGATGAAGCCAATGTGGGGCGAAACGTTTTCACGAAGATACCCAAGTGTTGCATATGTGTCTAATTTATCATCACCACATGATACAGCCACAGTCTCCTATTGACTGTTACAGGTGATCATTTATCAGCTTATCTCATTACACACTTTAGATCCATAATTTCCGTCTACTTACTCTATTAAAAAAATTATGCTGTTCACACCACTCCAAGGCCGAGGGACTGATTACCTCATCTTTTGTATATAGTTCTACTGTCTTCATATAATGTCCTAGAATTTGTATTGATAAAGCCACTGGATGGCAAAACGTTTACAATAAAGATACCCAGATGTTGCACATGTGTCTTTATTTCATAAAAAAATTATGTTTCTTGTGTCACATTATTTGTCATTAGGTATATTTAGGTTGAGAGGTTTGTCTCATTTATATACACTGGGGTTATTTCAACCTTATTTTAGGGACAAAAAGAAGCCTCGACTTGCTATTTACAGGTGACCTATTGACCTTAGTTGCTACTGAGTAATAGCTAGCTGATTTTGATAGGCCTACCGCGTGTGTGGCCTATAAAAAATATCAGAATCACTTTTAAAAAATTTACCAAACTCAAAAAGTGTAATATTTAAAAAAAAAAGTGAAAAATTGAATTATCGTGGAGTTACAGCCAAAACTGACCACTGGTATGTCGGTTGCTTTGATATCTAAGAAAGTTATCCCCCATAGACCGTATATTATAATAATGGGGGAGCGCTAAACCCGTAGGGATTAGATAGCGCCTGTAGGAAAGAGGGGAGGGTATTGAAGGTGTTCAGGCTCAATTCAGGGGAACTAGAGCACAGATCCAATTTCCTAGCGTCAAGGAACCTTCCTTGAGAGGATCCATTAACCGTAACTCCAGCCCTGGATACCTTCATGAATGCAAGAAGCAGAGTAGTCATGTCCTGAAACTCTCTTCCATGGACCTCTGGAGATGTTCTCCGGCTATGGGACCTGTTCTAGAGGTAGCAACCACAGTACCCACACTCAGTGACCGGGATTTGCTTCCCGACACAGGTGGAACACTGATCATGTTTCCGTTCACCTCCTGCACCAATTCACCTAGAAGTAAATAGGTGCCAGGGTATTACTCGACTATAGTGGGTAGCAGCCTGAGGGAGAGTATTACAGGACCATAATGGAAATAAGATGTAGTCCTTTATGACGCATTGACTTCACTGGCGTACCCTGGGGTTCTGACCCTCAAAGTTAATATTCCCAATTTTCCTAAAGCACATACTCCCTCATAGTAGCCTCACCATCACCACTTCCTCTTCCTTTTTTCCCCTCCCTCTCACTGTGCCCATACCAAAATAGAACTCTCTCATGTCTAGGCGCATCTCTTTAATACCTTGCATGCGTAAAGTTCTTGATTTAACTGTTCATAATATAATATTGACACTGTAAAAGCTTTACTAATTTAGGGTGCAACGAAATGTTAGCCGACTGCAGACGACAATTGCCGAAGATCACAATGTTTACATTGCAATGAATCCTAATGTTTAAAATTTAATTCCATTACGAATTAGCTCATTTCACGAATTCTTTTATTCTATTCCACATTTAAGTAACAGAAATATCTTGACAAACACAGCTGGAGGAGAATATACCATGTTCACTGTCAGTCGACACAGACAAAATTTATGGACCCTAATGGATACTTTTCTAAAAAATAACAATCTCCAATGCTTTAAGGCTCAATTTTGTAATGAATTAGAAATTTCAACGTAAACTTATATCCACTATTATATTTAAACATATGACCTGTATTTAAGCTCTTATATGAAATTTCGGTTTATTTATGGCTTATAATAAGTAATATTGAACCATTCTTTCATTTCTTACGTTACACTGTTCTATTTACTAATGATCTCTACCTCTCACTTCTGTTGTTATATGTGATATGAGAGTGTGGTGTGGGAAGCGTGTGGTGTGGGAAACGTGTGGTGTGGGAAACGTGTGGTGTGGGAAGTGTGGTGGGTAAAGAGGTTGGGTATAGGAGTTGAGGGGGACATTAGGAAACTTAGAAAGTACACTTGAGGCTGATGTGAAATTAACAAGTGTAGTGCCCTAACCACTCAACGGGTCTTCTGAAGTAGGAAGCAAACAAGCAAGCAAGTAAACGATAGAAAGAAGGATGAAAGCAAGCAAGCAAAGAAGGAAGTAAAGATGGAAGGAAGGATGTAAAGGAAAGAAGGAAGAAAGAAGTCGTAATGTTAGAAGACCTCTTTAACCGTGAAGTTAACATAACACACTTGGCAATTAAAATTAAATACCAGTCAAAAGGATTTCCCATGACAATGACATAACCCCCCATGATATTTTCATAGTAACAAAAGCTACAATCCGCCTTCAGTTGCGTACTTGGAGCGTAAATTTATTCATTTTTTACGCAGAAGTCGAGTGTTCGGTTGCAGCAACATTATTAGGCTTGGTGGCCATCAGCTCGGCTATTTCAACAACTTTAAACATACATCAAAGATTATATGTTGTCATGAACTCCGCTAAGTGGCACAATAATTCCATAAATAATTCAGAGCATGAATAGGGAACAGTATTTTTTTCCAAATGAATTTTCGTAAAGTGATCAGCGTATACATTTTAATTTGTTGATCAGTTAATATGGAAATAATTCTATATACTGCAATATTTTCATGAATAATTAGGCGTTGATAACAGTTCACAAAGTGAAGGTTATTTATTCTTAATCTTCATTTATATGCAGTTAACTATTTCACAATATACTAATTACATTTTTCTCTTTCGTTATGTAATGTACTTGAATATGGACTACAAAAACGCTTCTTTTAAAATAAAATTTTCTTAGTAAATTGTATAAATTTTAAATTATATTTCACATTTTCTTTAACAAAACAAATGTTGGTATATATATATATATCACCTGTTGGGGATTTTCACGAGAACACAATCTGGAATTAATATTCCACCCTCACTCGAGGGAGAGCTCTCGAGTACTCAGAACTCAGGTTGTAACTTACTGAAGCTGAAGTATCTTTGAGACTTGTGGGACTTTAGGGACACTGGGGGTTGCAAACAATGTCCCTCTTTCAGTGCCCATCCAGCTCCGGGACCCTGGATTAGGAACATATGATTCCTGCATGTTTATTATGAAAATTTATGTCAGCAATACTGACTATTTAGTGGACTGTATAATTAAAAAGAATTTAAGGGGTCATACCTTATTAAAATATTTTGTGTTGTCTATTGGGTTACAATTATTAATCACATTTCATATTTTCATATTAAGGACATAAATTATTACACTTATTAATTTATTACATTGGTGGTATATCCTACGGCCTCCCACGGGATGATTATATAGAAATCTGGCCAATATTAAGTGTGTATTACAAATGACACTTGTTGTGTCGTTTGTAATACACACTGGGAGGTGAACCTAAATTAACTTATTACATTAAATAAGGAAATTTGCAGATAATTGAAATAAAATATAAAAGAAAAAAGAAAACTGGAAAAATAACATTTTGATGGCTTTTTTTTTTTTTTAGTTTAGAATATTGACATTCTTGTTTTCGGAACGACCTCAGCGACTCTTTTTCTTTCTTCAAAATTTTAGTGATTATCTAGAGAGCACCTAGAGTATTTGCATGGGTGTTGCCTCATGCACAACAATATACAGGTCATTCCCAAATTTGGTTTCCGTGTCATAAGTGGAGAAAAATCATTGATCGGCCTCACATTTTCAACAGTGGTGTGTCCTACTTAGATCAGAAGGATGGTCTTGTTGATGGAGAATGTAGATGCCATTTTGGCACTTCATAATCCGAAAATGGTAGATTTATATTTTGTGTTGATGCATCATTTGACTTTGATGCTGAAGAGGACCTCTTGGTCAAGAAACTGCATTGATATTGATGATGCATCAGACAAATAATAATAATAATAATAATAATACTGATAGGTGAACATGAACAGAAGGTGTATTAGGGATACACGTCCTAATATTTCCTCCCGCACCGTGGATCGACCCCCGGACCACAGTGTGTGAGCTAGCAATCTAGCTACAGGACACCTCCAACATCTGGGTAGCTTTGCTTGTAGACGTTTCGCTATCCAGTTGCTTTTTCAATACACTACATGGACATAACATGAAGACTGTAGAAATACATACAGCAGACGGTGGAAGACGAGATAATCAGTACCTCAGCCTATTAGCAAGTGATAAGCACCATAGTCTTGAAGACTCTGAAGCTCAGGCAGGAAGATACATTAATACACACACAACCCGAACATATAAAAAAGAGAGGAGCTTACGACGACGTTTCGGTCCGACTTGGACCATTTACAAAGTCACACTAACACACAGGACAGGAAGAAGGGGTATTTATAGGCAGGCAGCCAGGGGAGGGCACAAGAAAGTGGTGGAGGGGTAATAATGGAGGTAGTAGTGGTAGTAGTAGTAGTAGTGGAGTCAGTCATATTCTAGGAAAGGACCGAAACGTCGTCGTAAGCTCCTCTCTTTTTTATATGTGCGGGTTGTGTGTGTATTGTTCCAGTCACGGTATTGTGCCTTTTTTGTTATTTAAGATACATTAATCTTCCTCTTCCTTGGATTGAATCTGAATATCTCCCATCTCACAAGCGCTCTATCACCCCTACCGGTTTAGTGCTTTCTTCTGAATAAAATAAAATAATTGTGAACAGCATCATTCTTTAATGGGCGATTCTTGTAATGAAATGGATGAAGCATTTGTTGCATAGGTTCTGGGTTCATATTTGTTGGATTCTGTCTAAATCTTCCTGAAGTTCTATGACATTTATGTTTGAATCAATTGGAAAAGTTCAGATTCAGATGTGTGGAATGTCTCCTCGAGTCATGTTTAAACTTTCAATACGGAAATGATTAACTAAGAGGGTTCTTTGCCTTGACTGAAGGCTGTGTAAGTTTTAATATGCCAGTTTTATTATTAATCAAACAGTAAAATAAACGTTTTCTCACACCTGGTGACCCTGATCTATCAGAAGTGTCAATAAAAAATGTATCTTCTGATTAGAAATATATCACAGAGTTTGACTTTACTTAGTTTCAGTAGGTTTTAAAATACATTATGCTCATGTAATAAACCTTACATAATCCCATGAATACTTAGAAAAAATAATGGATACATTTTGACTCTAGTGGATCCCCATTTGCATTTTTTTTTTTAATGAATGAAGTGGATAATTCAAAAATACTTACTTTCAAGCAATAATTTCTGAGTGATTCATCTAAATGCCTTCTGTCTTCAGAGCTGATAACTCGATAATGCAAATTCTGGGCAGCTTCAGATTTAACGTGTCAGTGTATGTTAGAATATTGGTCTCTCAGGTAACAAGGAATGTGTTTACAGTATGACGTCAACGCGGGTGTTTCTTAATGGAGGGTTCGAATTAGTCCATCAGTCTTGAGATTGATGGACAGAACACATCAATTACACATCTGATTACCTCTTTCTCCTCCACATCTTCCATTGTTCTTCTCTGTGTTGGACTGATGAAGCCACTGGCGGGCGAAACGTTTCCTCAGTAAAGATTCCCATGTGTTGCACAAGTGTTGTACAAGTGTTGCACAAGTGTTACACAAGTGTTGCACAAGGGTTGCACAAGTGTTGCACAAGTGTTGCACAAGTGTTACACAAGTGTTGCACAAGGGTTGCACAAGTGTTGCACAAGTGTTGCACAAGTGTTACACAAGTGTTGCACAAGGGTTGCACAAGTGTTGCACAAGTGTTGCACAAGTCGTTCATTCTTCAATTTGTCGTTTTTTTAAACCACTTACATTAAATGCTCTAATTTGTCATTTTTATTGAAGTAATTGAGATATTTGTGTCAGTGTTAGAACCAATGAAGACCAAGTCCTGATTCGCTTATCATGTCTCCCTTAACCCTCCTGTCCTCCAGTGTCGTCAGGCCGATTTCCCTTAGCCTTTCTTCGTAGGATATTCCCCTTAGCTCTGGGACTAGTCTTGTTGCAAACCTTTGCACTTTTTCTAATTTCTTGAAGTGCTTGACCAGGTGTGGGTTCCAAACTGGTGCTGCATACTCCAATATTGGTCTGACGTACATGGTGTACAGAGTCTTGAATGATTCCTTAGTGAGGTATTGGAACGCTATTCTTAGGTTTGCCAGCCGCCCGTATGCTGCAGCAGTTATCTGATTGATGTGTGCCTCAGGAGATGTGCTCGGTATTATACTCACCCCAAGATCTTTTTCCTTGAGTGAGGTTTGCAATTCTTTGGCCACCTAGACTATACTCTGTCTTCGGTTTTCTTTGCCCTTCCCCGATCCTCATGACTTTGCATTTGGCAGGGTTGAATTCAAGGAGCCAGTTGTTGGACCAGGTTTGTAGCCTGTCCAGGTCTCTTTGTAGTCCTGCCTGATCCTCATCCGATTTAATTCTCATTAACTTCACATCATCTGCAAACAGAGACACTTCTGAGTCTATCCCTTCCGTTATGTCATTCATATATACCAAAAACAGCATAGGTCCTAGGACTGGCCCCTGTGGAACCCCACTCGTCATAGGTACCCAATCTGACACCTTGTCACGTACCATGACTCGTTGTTGCCTCCCTGTCAAATATTCTCTGATCCATTGTAGTGCATGCGTACATGAGGGTGTGTGTGTGTGTGTGTGTGTGTGCGCATACTCACCTAGTTGTGGTTGCAGGGGTCGATTCACAGCTCCTGGCCCCGCCTCTTCACTGGTCGCTACTAGGTCACTCTTGTTGCTCAATGAACTTTATCATACCTCTTCTTAAAGGTATGTATGGATCCTGCCTCCACAACATTACTTCCCAGACTTTTCCACTTGCTGACATCCCTGTGACTGATTCATCTGAGTCTTCAACTTCCAACTGTGTCCCCTTGTTGCTGTGTTCCATCTCTGGAACATCCTGTCTCTGTCCACCTTGTCAATTTTTCTCAGTATTTTATTTGTCGTTATCATATCTCCCCTATCTCTTCTGTCCTCCATTGTCGTCATGTCGATTTCACTTAACCTCTCCTCGTAGGATATGCCCTTTAGCTTCGGGACTAGTCTTGTTGCAAACAATTGCACTTTCTCTAATTTCCTTACGTACTTGGCTAGGTGTGGGTTCCAAAATGGTGCTGCATACTTCAATATAGGCCTAGCATACACGGTGTACAGGGTCATTATTGAGATATCGGAATGCTATTCTTTGGTTTGCTAGACGTCCATATGCTGCAGCAGTTATTTGGTTGATGTGAGCCTCAGGAGATGTTACCGATGTTATATTCACCCCAAGATCCTTTTCCTTCAGTGAGGTTTATAATCTTTGGCCCCCTTAGACTGTACTCCGTCTGCGGTTTTCTCTCCCCTTCTCCAATCTTCATGACTTTGCAATTGGTGGGGTTGAACTCTAGGAGCCAGTTTCTGGACCAGACCTGCAGCCTGTGCACATCCCTTTGTAGTTCTGCCTGGTCCTCATCCGATTGAATTATTCTCATCAACTTCACATCAAGTGCAAATAGGGACACTTCGGAGTCTATTTCTACCATCATGTCATTCACATATACCAAAAACAGCACCGCTCCTAGGACTGACCCCTGTGGAATTCCGCTCTTCGCAGGCGCCCACTCACAACTTGTCACGTACCATCAATCGCTGATGTCTTCCCGACAGGTATTCCTTGATCCATTGCAGTGCCTTCCCTGTTATCCCTTCCTGGTCCTCCAGCTTATGCTCTAATCTCTTGTGTGGAACTGTGTCAAAAGCCTTCATACAGTCCAAGAAAATACAATCTACCCACCCCTCTCTCTCTCTCTTGTCTTACTGCTGTCAAACAGTCATAGAACTCCAGTAGGTTTGTGACACAGGATTTCCCGTCCCTGAAACCGTACTTGTTGTCGTTGATAAGCTCATTTCTTTCTAGATGGTCCACCACTCTTCTCCTGATAATCTTCTCCATGACTTTGCATACTATACGTCAGTGACACTGGTCTGTAGTGTAATGCTTCTGTGTGTGTTTGTGTGTGTGTTTGTGTGTGTGTGTGTGTGTGTGTATTGTGTGTGTGTGTGTAATTTTGGGTGCCTGTGTAGGTGTGTCTACATACGTCTGTGTGTACATACAAATGTGACAAAATGACTGCATGTGTAACTGCGTGTGCTTGTGTGTGTGATTGCTTGCCGTATTCTTCACTATTCTTGAGTGCATACTTGACAAATACGGTGACAGATATTCTCACTTATTTCCTTATTCCCTGATCACCATCTTGTCCTCTTAATATTAATTGTTATTACAAACCACTTTTGACAACACCGAATGCCGTGGATTCTGGCACCGTGCCAGCTCTTCCTAGGCTTAGCCAAATTGTCACTTACTACGACCGCTGAGACACTCCTAGGACTTACGCTAAATGACGCTAAAGCCCAGAAGCACTGCTGCCAGCTGTGACTGTTGGCTTGCACGCGAGTCTGTTCGTCTGAATGTACGCATATGTCAAGATGTGTATGTCTGACTATGAGATCATGTCAGTGTATGCTCATCTGACTGTAAGAACATGCCAAGTAAGCTTCTGTCTATAAGTTCGTGTCATTGTGTACGTCTGAGTTTAAGCTCATGTCAGTGTGTGTGTTAAACTGACTGTAAGCTCATGTCAGTGTGTGTGTTAAACTGACTGTAAGCTCATGTCAGTGTGTGTGTTAAACTGACTGTAAGCTCATGTCATGATGTGGGTTTGTCTATGAGTTCATGTTTGTAGTAATCTCAAATCAATGTATTTTATAAGTTATGTTAGTGTTTGTTCGTTTTTCGTAAGTTATGTTTGTTTGTTCGTTTTTTGTAAGTTATGTTAGTGTTTGTTCGTTTTTTGTAAGTTATGTTGTGTTTGTTCGTTTTTATAAGTTATGTTTGTGTTTGTTCGTTTGTTTATAAGTTATGTTTGTGTTTGCTCTTTTTTTGTAAGCTATATTAGTGTTTGTTCGTGTTTTGTAAGTTAAGTTTGTGTGTATTCGTTTTTTGTAAGTTATGTTTGTTTTTGTTCGTTTGTTTATAAGTTCATGTTAGTGTTTGTTCGGTTGTTTGCAAGTTCATGTGTGTTTGTTTACATCTGAGTGTATGCCAGTATGTGTGTGCTTAATATATCACAGAAAGTTTCCTTCATAATTAAACTTACACGGCCATGAGTCTCGTAAATACACTCACAAGTCTTATAGCCAGAGAAAGATTTGCTGGGAGCCGCAGTCCCGCCCCAGTTTATGACTGTCCTCTGCCAGATTTAGTATTGCTTCTTTACTGCTCATTTTTTCTCACCCACACCCACATGCACGCCCCTCCCCTCCCACACCCACATGCACGCCCCTCCCCTCCCACAAACACATGCACAAATTCAGACACACATATGCACACACACACACACTTTTGCTTTCCATTTTGAATTTTTATTCTTACAAAAAATAGAAGATTTTCTGTTATGTATACAACTGCATCATTATGAAAATGGTATAAATAATATCAGCACATTTGTGCAAGAATATTAGAGTATCCAGTTGATGTGTATTGGACGCATGTTGTGATTTGTTTACTCTTGAACATCGGCAAAAATCAAACATTTTCGCTACTTTCCACTCAGTTTCAAGGTACTTGTCATCGTGAAACCAGTCATGATTATCTCTATTTCTGTAATATATCATCCATTCTATCAAATGAGACTAAGAAAACGAGAATACAAGCATAAATACTATACAAAAATAGACTGCAAAATCTTTGTTTTGAACCAAAAACATGGTCAGAGTTTTTTTTCCCTCATTATGCACTGTGTGGTGCAGGATTTTTTTTTATACTGTGCACACTGACTGCACAGACCCATTCTCTCACATCTAGGCCTACCAGCCTGTTTCCACTTGATTTGAGGGCGCTAGAATTTAGGCGTACTAGTATGGCAAAAACCCTGGTGCGTAAGCCGTACTATTATGGCTGAAACCCTCAAAGGGTTAAAGGTGGACTATCCACACAGTCAGATTCCAATATATAATTATTATAATATCACCTCAACTAAAACAGTCCTTTCTCTTAAATAAAATAATAATATTACCTTCTTTAAAATTTTTAAAAATAAACTTTTCAATTTGTGAAATTATTGTGATATATTTGGTGTTGTTGAAGTGATGTAGTTGTTGCTTGGTCACTACAAGTGATGTAGTTGTTGCTTGGTCACTACAAGTGATGTAGTTGTTGCTTGGTCACTACAAGTGATGAGCGTCTGAAGACAGAACATTGGTTCAGTAAAGGAGAGCATCAAGGTCAAAATCATAATGTTGGGTTTCCTGTACTGACTCTGGCTTTGTCTCCAAGTAGGCAGGTGGAGTTGTTTCTTGTACAGGTGGTGGTTTATCAGAGATGAGAAGACCATCAATGAAGGTCTCTTGTTCTCACTGCTCTTCTGACTCAGCTGCGGCTCCAGTAGAAACTGTAAAGTTGTTTTCTCTCAACTCTTCCTTTACATGTATGTTGATATGCATTAATTCAACACTTGTTACGAGAGATATGGAGAAGGTCTTTGAGTATTTTGAGGCTAGGCCGCTGGTTCACATCCCTGGACAATGCTTGCTATACCCAGACCTGCAGTTGACAATTGAAGAACATGTCCAGAGAGGTAATAAGGCGGGCAGTGCTGAAGCAGTCGGCTTGAGGTGTTGCAGGCTTGTTGTTCAGGACCTCAGGTGCAGTGTGGTGAGCCTGGGTGCCCTTGATGAAACTATGTTTATAGCCCAGAGGAACGGCAAGTCCATAGTCGATGATTGTAACACTGAGTCCCTGAGGTGTGTGTTTTATGCAGATATTGTTAGATTTGATGTCAAGATGAGTCCAGCCACAAGAGTGAATATCAATCAGAATATTGCACACCTGTGACAGAATATCAAAAATTTCATGACGGCTTAGTGCATGTTTTCTGTTAAGTTGCTCCAGTGTTTCTCCTGCATACTCTGTCACTATTGCCAAGTGTTCTGGGCAAACTGCTATTATTTTTTGGACTCCTGGGATGTCCTGAAGAGCCTGAAGGGCACGGATCTCTTGTACTAAGGATTTTAGACATTCAGATCTATCTGGGCAAGATTTTGTTACCCAGCATGAAGAGGATACAGTAGTAACATAACATGTGCCATAAGAGCCTGATCCAAGCCGCTTACAGCTTTCCTCATTGAACAAAAAGTTGTGCATAAGAGCTCCAAACACATTGACTTTGTACTGTGTACACACATTTTGCAGCAATTCCACGGAGACTTTCTTAATGCGTTGTTCAAAATTCTTCTGTGGTTTCGACTCCATACGTAACCATTTTAGGGGATCTGCCAATGACTGTAGGTCAGGCTTCATTCGTTTGTGAGAGTCATTCCAATACTTGTGTACAGAATCCTCACAGACTCTCTTCCGCTTTCTCTCAGTGTCGTCCTTTCCAGCCATCTTGAATCACCTTCGATCACAGGAACAGGAACAAAGTTTAACTTACTTCTATACCAGAAAAGATATTACTGATTTTCTCAAAATAGAATATATACTTAAATATAGTGATGTTATTATATATATATATGAGGAAGATATTAAAATAATACTGATAATCCTTAGAGTACATATTTTAATGTAGTGGTAGCTGAGTGTAGTGGTGGTAGCTGAGTGTAGTAGTGGTAGCTGAGTGTAGTGATGGTAGCTGAGTGTAGTGATGGTAGCTCAGTGTAGTGATGGTAGCTGAGTGTAGTGATGGTAGCTGAGTGTAGTGATGGCAGCTGAGTGTAGTGATGGTAGCTGAGTGTAGTGATGGTAGCTGAGTGTAGTGATGGTAGCTGAGTGTAGGTGATGGTATCTGAGTGTAGTGATGGTAGCTGAGTGTAGTGATGGTAGCTGAGTGTAGTGATGGTATCTGAGTGTAGTGATGGTAGCTGAGTGTAGTGATTGTAGCTGAGTGTAGTGATGGTAGCTGAGTGTAGTGATGGTAGCTGAGTGTAGTGATGGTATCTGAGTGTAGTGATGGTAGCTGAGTGTAGTGATGGTAGCTGAGTGTAGTGGTGTAGTGATATATATATTAACTGATGTATAGTGATGTGATATTAGTGATATGTAGATGTTGTGATATGATTAGTGATATGTAGTGATGTTATGTGCTGTGTTAGTGTAGTATGCTGAAGTGTAGTGATGTGTATTGAATGTGTAGTGAGGATGATGTGAAGTGTATGTGTGTAGCTGATGTGTAGTGATGTATGTGTAGTGGTGTGTTGGTAATGTAGAATGTGTGATGATAATGTGTAGTATGTATAGTGATGTGTAGTGTTTTATGAAGTGATGATTGTGTATTGTTAGTGATATGTAGTGATACTGTTTGTAGTGATGTTGATGTGTAGTATTGTGTATTGATGTTGTGTAGTGATTTTGATGTAGTGATTGTGTATTGGATGTTGTGTAGTGATTGATGTGTAATGATGTGTATTGATGTTGTGTAGCGATGTTGATGTGTGTATGTGTGATGTGTACTGTTGTGTATTGATGTTGTGTAGCAATGTTGATGTATAGTGTTTGTGTTATGAGGGTTGATGTGTAGTGAGTGTATGTAGTGATGTTGATGTGTAGTGTTGTGTATTGATGTTGTGTAGTGATTTTGATGTGTATTGTTGTGTAGTGATGATGTGTAGTAATGTGTATTGATGTTGTGTAGCATGTTGAGTGTGTAGTGTTATGTATGATTGTGTAGCAATGTTGATGTATAGTGTTGTGTTGTGATGATGTGTAGTAATGTATAGTGATGTATAGTGATGTTGATGTGTAGTGTTGTGTATTGATGTTGTGTAGTGATTTTGATGTGTATTGTTGTGTAGTGATGATGTGTAGTGATGTGTATTGATGTTGTGTAGCATGTTGATGTGTAGTGTTGTGTGTGTTGTGTATTGATGTTGTGTAGCAATGTTGATGTGTTGTGTAGTGATGTATAGTGATGTTGATGTGTAGTGTTGTGTATTGATGTTGTGTAGTGATTTTGATGTGTAGTGTTGTGTATTGATGTTGTGTAGTGATGATGTGTAGTGATGTGTATTGATGTTGTGTAGCGATGTTGATGTGTAGTGTTGTGTAGTGATGATGTGTAGTGTTGTGTATTGATGTTGTGTAGTGTTGTGTATTGATGTTGTGTAATGATGATGTGTAGTGATGTGTATTGATGTTGTGTAGTGTTATGTAGTGTTGTGTATTGATGTTGTGTAGCAATGTTGATGTGTAGTGTTGTGTAGTGATGATGTGTAGTGATGTATAGTGATGTTGATGTGTAATGTTGTGTATTGATGTGTAAGACCCATTCTATGCTGACCAGGCATCTCAGGCCAATCGTGCCAAATTTGGAGGCAGGAAAAATAAGATGTAAATATACATTTGGGGCAGTAGTAGTACTAACGTATATATACATTTGGACCGTTTAACCCTTTCAGGGTCCAAGGACCCTCTCCGAAACTCGTTCTCAGGGTCCAAGAATTTAAAAAAAAAAAAAAATCTTATGAAATGATAGACAATCTTTTTCCGATCATAACGCCACAAAATTCTGAAATTTGATCGAAAACTAACGGAATTATGCTTTCGCAAAGTTAGTGGTATCGATGACATTTACGCATCGGCGATTTCGCCCACTTTGAGCCCTATTTTCCGCAAATTCCAATGTTTCAATCTACTAAACTTATAGCTATTGTGCTAGACCTCCATTTCTTCTATCGATTGAGTACAAGAAACTGCCTATTTACCAATTTCAACTACCCAAAATAGTGATCAGAAAATGGCAATTTGGCCAATTTCACACAAATTTCAAACGATGCCAATTTCAAAATAGGGTCCAGAATAAACAAGGCAGACATTCCTGGCACTAAAATAACATCTTCTCTGTTCATTATTCACGTCTCCAGGCCCCTCTTACATTACTTTTGCTTTCCATTTTGAATTTTTATTCTCACAAAAAATAGAAGATTTACTGTTATGTATACAACTGCATCATTCTAAAAATGGTATAAATAATATCAGAGCACTTGTGCAAAAATATTAGACTCTCCAGTTGATGTGTATTGGACGCATGGTGGGATTTGTTTACTCTTGAACATCGGACAAAATCGAACATTTTCGCTACTTTGCGCTCAGTTTAAAGGTACTTGTCATAGTGAAACCAGTCAAAATTATCTCTATTTCTGTAATATATCATGCATTCTATCAAATGAGACTACGAAAACGAGAATACAAGGATAAATACCATACAAAAATAGACGGTCAGAGTTTTTTTTTCCTCATTATGCACTGTGTGGTGCAGGATTTTTTTTGTACTGTGCACACTGACTGTACAGACCCATTCTCTCACATCTAGGCCTACCAGCCTGTTTCTGCTTGATTTGAGGGTGATAGAATTTAGGCGTACTAGTACGACCAAAACCTTGGGGCATAAGCTGTACTAGTATGGCCGAAACCCTGAAAGGCTTATGGGTTAAATTAATATAATTTACATTTAAAATAACATTTACTTACCTTTATTGGCATCTGGAAGATAGGGAGGAGTGAGGGAGGGCTTAGTGTTTGGAAGGGGAATCCCCCTCCATATGGACTTTAGTTATCAAAGCCCTATCTGGGGTTACTTCCCTTCTTGCTCTTTTACTGGTATTAGGACCAGCTTGAGAGTCACTGGACCCCTGTCTCGCAAAATAACTGTCCAGAGTCCTCTGTTTCTGGTGCCTCTTTAACATGACCAGGACCCACAAGTAACTGAATTCACAAACACTATGAGCAACTGCTTGTAGCTGCCAACAATATCAAAACCTACAAGAATCTCTGTGACTAGTATCTCATTATTAGACCGCATCTGGACTAACACTATATCCCCTTTAACCCTTAAACTGTCCAAACGTATATGTATGTTTGTACGCGTTCTGCTCCGAACGTAGATCAACGTTTTATTTTTCATTCCTTCAAATTTAGTGCAATAGGCCTGAGTCGCCTAGACATGAGAGAATGGGTCTGTGCCCTCAGTGTGCGCAGTATTGAAAAAATCTGGGACCACTTAGTACCTTGTGGGAGCACCAGTTCAATTGAGCGCCAGCTAGAACAAATAGCTGGCAAACACCTGAGATTCACTGATGTCATGTTGCATTAACACTCCCCTTTCAAGAGGAAAGTAAAAATAGGTTAGATAAATACATGAGTGGCTGTGGGTGGGTGTGAGTTGGACTTGACTAGCTTGTGCTACTAGGTCTGATGCCGTGCTCCTTCCTTCAGAGGATGTGACCTGACTAGGTGGGTCATTGGTCTAAGCTGGGGGGTGACATGGACTTGCCTTGCATGGGCCAGTAGGCCTTCTGCAGTGTTCCTTCTTTTTTATGTTCTTATGTATTCGGCAGGCTACCTTTGGCTGCCTCTGGCTGTCTATATATATCTGTAATATCTCTCTCTCTCTCTCTGTCTCTCTCTCACATGTACACATAAGTACAGTTATTATACATAGTGTAAGTTACCTAGGATAACCCAAAAATTCCAGGCAAAGTGCTATACAATGCTTGTAAATATAAGACATAATAAGCAAAACTGGCAAGTAATACGCATTGTCACTTCTGCATCGTGTATAATACCTGTTGGTTTGAGCAACACTCTGAGACTGAGACAAGCACACGGAAAGACACACACACAGGGTAAAGCTCTCGCTTCACGCACGGAGGGGCCGGGTTCAATTCCCGGTGGGGCAGAAACATTTCGAAGTGTTTCCTTACACACACACACACATACATACAACAGGCCTAGTGTCTAATTGACATGTGCCTAGGACAAAATGGTAACTGTGTATATTGAATGTGTGTGTAGTGGATGTGTGATGTTGTGGTGGCAGGATCCATACATAGCTTTAAGAAGAAGTATGATGAAGCTCATGGAGCAGGGAGAGAGTGGACCTAGTAGCGAACAGTGAAGAGGCGGGACCAGGAGCTATGACTCAACCCCTGCAACCACAATTAGATGAATTAGGTGAGAACACAGAGACTAGAGACGTGGGGAGCCAAGATGCTGGAGGTGGTACTGGAAAACTTCGTGTACCAACATGTTACGGATACAACCAGAGAGAAAGAGAGGAGACGGTGAACCAGCAAGGCTGAACCTCGTAGTCACCTTGAACAGTTCAGATGCAGGAGATATCACATACGAAACGCCCCTAGGCGCTACAAATCACATGGTCCTGAGTTTCAAATACATAGCAGGGTTAAGAATGGAGAGTAAAGCAGTACGAGAAGACTGAGAGAAGCCAAACTTCCAAAAAATTGGATTACACAGCTGTCTTACCCACTACACATGATGTGCAGAGAGAGCTAGAGGGAAAGACAGTAAATGAAATTATGGAACACGTGACCACAAAGTGCAGGGAGTCAGTGTAGAAGTTCGTTCCAAGGGGCAACATAAACAAAGGAAAGACCAGAGCGAAGCCATGGTTTACCCGGAGGTGTGGAGAAGCCAAAGGCAAATGTGCTAGAGCATGGAAAAAGGAGAGAATGCAAAGGACCCAGGAAAAGAGATAGTTGAGCCAAAGAGGCAGAAATGGTTATTCGTAGACAAGGAGAGAAGCTCAGAGTCAGTACGAGAATGACTAAGCATCAAAAGCAAAATGTGACCCAAAGTTGCTATACAGTCATATCAGAAGGAAAACAACAGTCAAGGTCCAGGTAATCAGGCTGAGGAAGGAAGGAGGGGAGCTCATAGGGAACGGCCAGGAAGAATGTGAGGAGCTCAGCTCAAGATTCAGGGAGGTATTCACAGTGGAAACAGAGAGGCTTCCAGGAAACCGTGGTGATAGGATGCACCAAGTGTTGGACACACTGCACACAACCGAGGAGGAGGTGAAGAACTGCTAGGTGAACTAGATACCTCGAAGGCGGTGGGCCCAGATAACATCTCTCCATGGGTCCTGAGAGAGGGAGTAGATGCACTGTGTGTGCCACTAAGCATCTTGGACTGCAAGAAGGCTTTCGACCCAGTACCATAGAAGAGAATGAAAAGCTAGATGAGCAGGCAGGAAAAGTACTGTAATGGATCAGGGAATGCCTGAAATGAAGGAAACAACGTGTGTTGGTACGAGAAGTGTCAGTGTAGGTGAAAGTGTCAAGTGGGGTTCCACAAGGGTCAGTCCTATGTCGGTGCTGTTTCTTGTATATGTGAATGACATGGCGAAAGGGATAGACTCAGAGGTGTCCCTATTTGCAGATAATGTGAAGCTAATAACAAGAATACAAGTGGACGAGGATCAGACAAGCCTACAAGAGATCTGGATAGGCTACAAAACTGGTCCGACAAATGGCTCCTGAAGTTTAACCCAAGCAAGTGCAAGGTTATGAAGCTTGGGGATGGACAAAGAAGACCGCAGACGGAGTACGGCCTAAGAGGTCAAAGGCTGCAAAAGTCAATCAAAAATTTTCCACAAAAGTAACACAATTTGTAACCATAGCAGCATCTAATACTGTTCACCGAACGACTGCAGGACAGGGATTACCCTTAACTGCGCTTGTATATATGACTGAGGACATTGAGCGTACCCATGTCCGAAGTTAAGTACGTCCTTTCAAATTCCGCTAATGAATGGTAAGAAAACTTTGAACAACTTGCCCGAATCTAACTATTGCACGTTTAAAGAGTCAACAACAGAGAATAGTGCTTAGCCGCATGAACAGAAGAATCCACGGGGAAGTTCATGCAGAGGGCAAAACGCACCACAATTCTCAGGAACTGATCCAAGGGTCTATCAAAACTCGCTAAGCGAGATACAGATCACGGCGCTCAGCAGTACCCAAGTATTTGCGCAGAGAATCTTTAAAGCTGACCAGGAGGGAAAAGAGTAACTCCATTCTTAGCCACACGACGTAAGTTGGCGTCATCAGCTGCTACTACACAGCAGCATTACCAGCAGTGACGACGGCTACGAAACGGATCTCTAAAAGTTCTGGTTCCCAAAAAATTGCAGATTGTAAGCATAAAGGCCTAGGGGAGTAGGAAGGACGAGCAAATGACACGTCAGATGCAGTAGAGGCCCCGCTGGGATCGTCGAACCACTGTTAGTCATGGTCGAAGTATGGCTACATTTTTTTTTTAATAAAAATGACAGAAAACATTATGAAAAATCATACAGCAATTCACAACACATAAATTACCAAAAAAAAAAACAATAAACAAAGGAAAGCTTGCATCACCACACACAGTGAACCTATGTACAAAAACTGGCCGTGATATACCTGACGACGAATATAAATATGTATAGTGGAATTCTAAACTAGCAAATCTCTTGGTGTCAGAGTGCGCTGCTTAGGTACCTAAGTACTTGTCGCCTTTTATTCGAGTCGCAAGAGAGAGAGAGAGAGAGAGAGAGAGAGACAGACAGATAGACAGATAGACAGAGTGACAAAGAAATGGACAGCGTTTGAGAAAGACAGACATATAATACCGAGGAAAACATCAATAAATTTTTAAGAAAAAGAAATTCAGAAATGCCGAGAAAGAGAGAGGGAAGGGAAAACAGAGATTGACTCACGCAAACAACAACGATGAAAGGAAAAAAGAATTTTTTACTTTATGTTGCATCTGGCAAAGCCCTCACACCAGCCCCGGCGACTCTTTGCAAAGAAATATTGCAAAACCAACTACTAACTCATGCAGGCATGGACAGTGAACACCAGGGACAAGGAAAACAAGGACGGTGAACACCAGGGACACGGGAGACAAGGACACTGAACACCAGGGACAAGGAAAACAAGGAGAGTGAACACCAGAGACAAGGAAAACAAGGACGGTGAACACCAGGGACAAGGAAAACAAGGACAGTGAACACCAGAGACAAGGAAAACAAGGACAGTGAACACCAGAGACAAGGAAAAGACAGAAAGGACAAGGAAAAAGGACAGTGAACACCAGAGACAAGAAACAAGGACAGTGAACACCAGGACAAGGAAAACAAAGGACCAGGAACACCAAGGACAGGAAACAGGAGAAAAACAAGGACGGTGAACACCAGGGACAAAGGGAAACAAGGACAAGTAAACACCAGGGACAGGAAACAAGGACAGTGAACACCAGGACAAGGAAAACAAGGACGGTGAAAACACAGGAGACAAGGAAAACAAGGACAGTGAACACCAGGACAAGGAAACAAGGACGTGAACACCAGCAAGGGACAAGGGAACAGACAAGGGACAAGGGTGAACACCAGGGACAAGGGAAACAAGGACAGTGAACACCAGGGACAAGGAACAAGGACAGTGAACACCAGGGACAAGGAAACAAGGACAGGAACACAGGGACAAGGGAAAACAAGGACAATGAACACCAGGGACAAGGAAACAAGGACAGTGAACACCAAGGACAAGGGAAAAAGGACAGTGAACACCAGGAAACAAGGAAACAAGGCAGGAAACCAGGGACAAGGGAAACAAGGACAGTGAACACCAGAGACAAGGAAACAAGGACGGTGAACACCAGGGACAAGGAAAACAAGGACAGTGAACACCAGGGACAAGGGAAACAAGGACGGTGAACACCAGGGACAAGGGAAACAAGGACAGTGAACACCAGAGACAAGGGAAACAAGGACAGTGAACACCAGGGACAAGGGAAACAAGGACAGTGAACACCAGGGACAAGGAAAACAAGGACAGTGAACACCAGGGACAAGGGAAACAAGGACAGTGAACACCAGGGACAAAGAAACAAGGACAGTGAACACCAGGGACAAGGGAAACAAGGACAGTGAACACCAGGGACAAAGGAAACAAGGACAGTGAACACCAGGGACAAGGGAAACAAGGACGGTGAACACCAGGGACAAGGGAAACAAGGACAGTGAACACCAGGGACAAGGAAACAAGGACAGTGAACACCAGGGACAAGGAAAACAAGGACGGTGAACACCAAAGGACAAGGAAACAAGGACAGTGAAAACAGAGGGAAAGAAACAAGGACAGTGAACACAGGGACAAGGGAAAACAAACAGTGAAGAAACAAGGAGAAAGGGAAACAAGGACAGTGAACACCAGGACAAGGGAAACAAGGACAGTGAACACCAGGGACAAGGGAAACAAGGACAGTGAACACCAGGGACAAGGAAACAAGGACAGTGAACACCAGGGACAAGGAAACAGGACAGTGAACACAAGGACAGGAAACAGGACAGTGAACACCAGGACAAGGAAACAAGGACAGTGAACACCAGGGACAAGGGAAACAAGGACAGTGAACACCAGGACAAGGAAACAAGGACAGTAACACCAGAGACAAGGAGAAACAAGGACAGTGGAACACCAGGACAAGGAAAACAAGGACAGTGAACACCAGGGACAAAAAGGACAGTGAACACCAGAGACAAGGAAAACAAGGACAGTGAACACCAGAGACAAGGAAAACAAGGACAGTGAACACCAGAGACAAGGAAAACAAGGACAGTGAACACCAGAGACAAGGAAACAAGGACAGTGAACACCAGAGACAAGGAAACAAGGACGGTGAACACCAGGGACAAGGGAAACAAGGACAGTGAACACCAGGGACAAGGGAAACAAGGATGTGAACACCATTACAAGTAAACAAGGACAGTGAACACCAGGGACAAGAAACAAGGACAGTGAAAAAAAAAAAAAAAAAAAAAAAAAAAAAAAAAAAAAAAAAAAAAAAAAAAACCCCCCCCCCCCCCCCCCCCCCCAAAGGGCAGTGAACACCAGGGACAAAAACAAGGACAATGAACACCAGAGACAAGGAAAACAAGGACACTGAACACCAGAGACAAGGAAAAAAAGGACAATGAACACCAGAGACAAAGAAAACAAGGACAGTGAACACCAGAGACAAGGAAAACAAGGACAGTGAACACCAGAGACAAGGAAACCAAGGACACTGAACACCAGAGACAAGGAAAAAAAGGACAATGAACACCAGAGACAAAGAAAACAAGGACAGTGAACACCAGGGACAAGGAAAACAAGGACGGTGAACACCAGGGACAAGGAAAACAAGGACGGTGAACACCAGGGACAAGGAAAACAAGGACGGTAAACACCAGGGACAAGGGAAACAAGGACAGTGAACACCAGGGACAAGGAAAACAAGGACGGTGAACACCAGGGACAAGGAAAACAAGGACGGTGAACACCAGGGACAAGGAAACAAGGACGGTGAACACAAGGGACAAGGGAAACAAGGACAGTGAACACCAGGGACAAGGGAAACAAGGACGGTGAACACCAGGGACAAGGGAAACAAGGACAGTGAACACCAGGGACAAGGGAAACAAGGACAGTGAACATCAGAGCATTGTGAACACAGAGAACATTGAGCATTATGGACAGTAATACAGGGAACAGTGAACAAGGGAAACAGTGAACACGAGAGAACAGTGAACACCGGAGCAGTGATCATGGAGGACAGTGTTTTTATTACTATGATGAAGCGCTAAATCCGTAAGGCTCGTGTAATCAGGAGGCAATCAGGTTCGATCCTTGGAAGGAGATAACAGCTCCAGTTCGTTAGATCAAGAGCTCTTTGCAGGACAGTGAACATCAACATTGTGAACGCCGGGGAACAAACTGAACCTATTCGCCTGGATCATTGTCTTTATTAAAAATCTTTACACTGTAATTTTATATAGGACATCGTAAATTAAGAACTTAAAAAAAATATTTGAAAATATTGCGGAAAACATTTGAAGAAGTAATTTCTGAAGTGTCTTAGTGTGATAAATTACTCGGGTATTTCAGAGTAATAAATTACTCAAATACAGTGGTACCCCGGATTTCGTACAGCTCCCAACTCGAACAATTATGTAAGTGCTTTTGTAAGTGTATTTTGGGGGTCTGAAACTGATAATCTAATTTACTTTCGTCCTTATGGGAACAAATTCGTTCGGTAACGGCACTCGAACACCCTTCTGGAACGAATTGTGGATGAAATCCGGGGTACCACTATACAGTGGACCCTCGGTTAACGAATACCCCGGAAATCGTGCAATTATGTAAGTATAATTTTGTAAGTTCTGTGGAAGTGTATTTTGGGGTCTGAAATAGACTAACCTACGAAATTTTTCCTTAAGGGAGTAAATTCGTTCGGTAATGGCACTTGATCAGACTTCAGGAGTGAAGTTTTTACGAAACTCGGGGGTCCACTTCAGAATAACAAGAAATATTTTCAAGACGTTGCTTACAAAAATGTAGCAGTGATTAGCACGTAGCCTCACATAAATCAATACATCACTCAAGAAATATTGTCACAGATTGAAGACTTCGAGTAAAAAAAATTATATGACAAGTGGTATGACAAATTTCCGTCCATCAAAATCCAGCCAGAAAAACATCGAGCAGAATATTTTCCAGAAATGTTTTTTATTCTGTCTGCTCCATAAATCCATTTAGAACCTTACATATGATGCATTTTTTTTTATATATATTTGTAATTAGGGAAGCTGATCAATGCTCCGATTTTCCATCTTCGGTGTTTTATTTTCGTATTATTAATACAGTGGTACCCCGGTTTACGATATTTTTTCATTCCAGAATGCTGTTCAAGTGCCATTACCAACAATTTATCTCCTAAGAAAGTTGTAAAGACTAGTCTTTTAGACCCCAAAATTAACTTACAAAGCATTTAAAATAAACTTACATAAAAGGGTGAGTTTGGGACCATCAAACCGGTACCACTGATATGTTTATATAGATTTGTAGTACCTCATAACTACCCAAAACTCTCATTCTAGTATTATGTCCTTTATTTCATGGAGAAAAACTTTCCAGTGTTGATGATGTTTATAAATTATCATTGATGCTTCCTGGTCTCCACCATCATGATGATAAATAATTATCTTACTCTTAATGCTTTTCAAAATCTTATATGCGGTTACATACATCAGTTTTTACATGATGTAGCAGCCTAGCCTCACTCTACACTGTTTATTTTCTTAGGCATTGTCCAACGTCAGTTTTTGAACGTGGCCTATATACTCATAAAAAAATTTGGTTAGAATAAGGTAGGATAGACTAATGCAAGTTTTATAAACCCATATAAAGGCAAATTACAACAAAAGAGGGTTTAATACACCTGGGAGAGTAGTGTATCAGGGAATAATATGCACAATGTGAGTTTTTCTCGTTCTGTAGTATTTTTTTTTTAAGCATTTTTCCCCATCCATACATGGGAATGCTGTTTTAAAGGTTAACATAGCATACAAATTAACCACCACTCCACACAGTGACAATGTTGTATCTGTGATGCCTCCAACACAGTTCCGTCTGTCTTCTATTTATTTTCTTGATCATCTTGATATCTTCAATACTTGGTAAAGCGGTGATTTTTTTTATTTAACAAAACTGGATATAACAGCAATGTGCAAAGTGTTGACATCTGTTAACCTGAGTTAGGAGACTTCAACGGGGCAATTGGAATATCGTCAAGCATATCAGTAAGGGTTCATCAGCTATGGAAACTTCAAAGGTTTTCTTCCTAGCTGCAGTTACCATCACTCAGGGAATTTTCATATCTCAGGATAACCTATCCTAGACAAGGAAGAATTTTATTTGTTTTGAGGATAACTCCAACATCCCAGAGCCGGAGATTGAGAAATTACACACAGGAGGGAGAGGAAGAAAAAGGTGAATGTCATTTGATTTTCCAACAGCCGGTTTCAGGAATTTTAGGTATGTAAGAATGTTAGCATTGCTGAGCTTAACAACCCTTTTTTTCTCTCCTGTTAGAAACCATAGCTGCCCTATCTTTTGCTCAAGCCATCTATCATTCTTTTAAACTTTACAGAAGCCGCCTATTTGAATTGGTCCATATACACAACATTTCGAACATGAATCTTAGCCCCACTTTGCTCTTGCTAGTTTGCCTTTCCTATTATATTGTAAAATGCTCTAATCTTTACGACACACGTAACTTGTCGTGAAATTGGCTTCATTCGTACCTTTTCTCCTGACCTGCTTTCTCATATTCTTTTCATTGGATCATATGTCTGACTCTTTACCTTTTCACCTGATCTGTCTTCGTATTCTCACCCATTTTCTTCAACAGTAGTGATTTTGTAATCGTCCAGGATGGACAGAATAGTCTTCAGAAGTTTCCCATCCAAATTAATAGTTAAAAATATTTTTTTTCCTAATGTTTATTTAGTAAAGAAACTTAAGCGTTGCACATGTGTCTTACTGATCATCTTGTTGGTATAGTATACTGTTTATATTAAGAATATTTCTTAATGATTCGTTCTCAGTTGTATTGTTCGTACTGGCCCTTGTTAATTTGTAAACGTCATCATTTACGGTCATTTTTTCTTCTTCTTTCATCTGCTATAGTTAAGTGATTAATGTAGTTGCAATATTCATTCATTATTAGTTTTCTTCATTCCTTTATTATGCAGTGTTGTAAAAAAAAATTGTGTATGAAACCGCTCCATATACATATAACGTCAGTTTACGTGATTTGTTCTGAAACCGGACGCGTATTAGTCCTGAAGAGTAGCCAGGACAGGACAGGAACAGAAGGGGAATGTACTCACCTAATTGTGGTTGCAGGGGTCATAGCCTCACTGTTTGTATATATTTAAACTACTAGTAGCAGTGTGCTAGTTAGTAATATTTCGAAGGTGGCCTAAAGTGTGTATTTGGTAAAGGTGTACTGGTGAATGGTGATTTTTGTATGTATGTAGTGGGTACCTGGAGTTTACCTGGAGAGAGTTCCGGGGGTCAACGCCCCCGCGGCCTGGTCTGTGACCAGACTTCATGGTGGATCAGAGCCTGATCAACCAGGCTGTTACTGCTGGCCGCAATCAATCCGACGTACGAACCACAGCCCGGCTGGTCAGGTACCGACTTTAGATGCCTGTCCAGTGCCTGCTTGTATTCTGTATATGTTTATTTACTATTAATAAATATGTTTTTGAATAGGTGAGTTTTTGTGCCCTTCCTCCTAGTTAATAATATTGACAATTTAATTAACGTTTCATAATTTATGTGAAGGAACAAGCTTGACCCTAGGTTGGTTTATGCGGTTTATTATTTTAAATGTCCCTTGAAGGGCTGTTTACCCCTAGGAGTCAGGACATTTGTTTACGTTACGCAGTAAAAAGCGTAACTTCCTTATTAATCGAGGATATTTAATTTTAGTTTTTCAACTTCTTTACACAATTTTTCTGAATTTTCTGTTAATTCTATATTTCTCCAAGTGGATCTGTTCCTGAAGTTTTCCTTTGTTATTTTTGTTTGGTGGTTAAGTCGCTCACTCTTTAGTAACATGATCCTGATCGTGTCTGGGCAATATTTTCTCCGTAACATTGTCCTGATCGTGTCCTGAAATTGAAATTAAAATTGAAATGTTTATTTCTCTGTAAAGATTACAATGTGTGGTTTACGTATTATAAAATATTACTTACCTAGAAGGCCACTAATTGCCTAGGCATTTCGGGCTGACTAATACTAACTCTTACTCTATATTGACATAGGTTATGGAGCATACTGATATTAAAGTTTGGTAACTGTAGTGATTAAATAGATTTACAATAGTGAGGTAGTTCAAAACATTCAAGAATTTAACAATTTGTAAATTTAGTAATGAGAATGGTTTTGCCAAGTTCATTTCTGGGCAATAATTCCCTTCAATAATATGGACCTAATCGAGTGTGGGCAATATTTCCCCTTCATTAACATTGTCCTGACCGTGTCTCGCCAGTATTGACTATTCCCTTTTCTATCGTTTGTTCGTAATAAACTGGGAAATTTATTACCGAAATTAAATTCTTTATTTCAAGAAGACACATAATGTTTTCCTCATAATCACCTTCTTTGAATAATATTAAACCTTAGCCTGATTTTCTGAACCACTCAGAAATTATTTTTTAATTCCTTGGGCTGGTCTCTTTCTCCGAGTAAATAACTGCAATTTTCAATCACCTTCAGCTAATCTGGAATAATCAATCACTAAATATGCCTAGTCTTCAAGTATTTAACAACTATATAAAGTATATAGAGCTGTCGTGTATTTCACAGTATCGGCTTCAAGCTGACATTGTGACCTATATATAGTGACCTTTTCGTACCACATTCTCAACTTTGGGTCGAAAAACAAGATGATATTTCTGCTAGGTAACCAGACAGTGCTATCTGACGGCTCTATAATACTGTATGCGTGAAGGTGACACGGGGTCGCCTTTGACTGTTATCTGGTATTTTCTCAGCTGGAAGGAGTCGAGTATAGATACTTTTCGTGGGAATTGTTTTCTAAAAGTCGTAGTTAAAGAGTGAGAGGGCTGAATGGGGAAGAGAGGCGATCTGATTAGTCCAGAAAGGGTGTCTGATCCAAGAAGGAAGAGATCTGGTTGACTGGTGCCTTAAGAGTGAGTAAAGGTCGGAACGAACTTGAATCCTTTCCTTCCCTAGTAATAATTCCCATAGTTAATGTGATATAAAAACGTAATATTTATTCCTTGGTTTGTCATGTGAATTGTGAGGTAGAAGTGTGCTCCCCCTTTGATTTATTCAGCAAATTTTAGTCAATTTTATCCATTTTCTGTTTGTCCCTCTGTCCTCTTTTATATCTGTTAAGTATTTATATTATTTTCGTCTGTTATCCCTCCCTTAGCAATACCTAATTAGGATAATAGGGAATGGTCCCATGTGTATGGTAATTAGGTACCATTACTAGAAGATTAAGAGGAGGGTAATACTGGTTGGTAAAACAGGTATACCAACTAATCCGTATTTTTACATTAAGTAAACAACTATACATAAGGAAACAAGATAAAGGTGAATATTAAAATGGTATACAATACCGACAGGTTGGTAAGACGCATGTGCAATAGTTAGATATCTTTATTCCGAAACGTTTCGCCCACACAGTAGGCTTTTTCAGTCGAGTACAGAAAAGTTAGCAGAAGCAGTAGAGATGTGAAGACGATGTAATCAGTCCATCAGCCTTGAAGACTCAGTTTTGAGGTGGTCAGTCCCTCATCCTGGAGAAAGTATTTTGTTCCATAGTCTGAAACAATGTGAAATTGAAGGTACAGTATAGAGACTTAGAAGGTAGGGTGTATTCCACACTGTTCCAGACTATGGAACAAAACTCTTCTCCAGGCTGAGGGACTGACCACCTCAAAACTACATCTTCAAGGCTGATGGACTGATTATCGTCTTCACATCTGAAGAAGCCTACTGTGTAGGCGATACGTTTCGGAAAAAAAGGTACCTAACTACTGCACATGTGTCTTATTTACCAACCTGTCGGTATTGTAAGTCATTTTAATTTTCACTTTTATTTTTGTTTCTTTATACATAGTTTATTTATTGTTGTCGACTACAACAATAACGTTTTTAAAACTGCTCAGTAATGCCATATTTATGGTCATCCCCTGTCATTCCTGTGAGGAATTTGATGGTGGCAGCTTTATTACTGTGGGATAAATGGTTTGAAAACCGAAATGCAACATATGGGAATCTTTATTAAGGAAACGTGTCACCACACAGTGGCTTCATCAGTCCAATACAAAGCAGAGAGGTGTAAGGAGAGGAGGAGTTTGAGGTAATCAGTCCCTCGGCCTGGAATCGATGTGTTTAGTCCATCACTCTTGTAGAAAGTACTTTCTACAAGAGGACACTGTGAGGACACTGTGAACTGAGTCACGGTGGAAAGGAGCTACTAGGAGAGAATATAGTGTGATAGGGGAAGGATGAAGAGGGAGAGGTAAGTGAGAGGGATGGAAGGATGGAGTCTGGGGATGGAAGGAGGGAAGATGTGCGAGAGGAGAGAGAAAAGGGAGGATGAGCCCAGTGGAAAAGAAATACTGATTTAAGAGACAAAGATGGTGGGTAAGAACAAAAGTGAAATGAATTAGGTGAGACATTAAGTGGTAGGAAAGGAGGCATGTGGAAGAATGCGTGGGAATAAAAGACACAATGGAAGATCAGTGGTAGGGCAAGGAAAGATAAAAGTGAACATGGAGGGTACCTCTCACTCATTGGGAAGCTACCCAAGGTTTCAAGCAGACTGTTCCACTCATCGACTATATTTCTAAACAAATATTTTAATATACTCTTTCTAAATCTAAATTTAATTAATTTGAATCTGTTTCACCCTGGCACGGGGGAAACGTTGGGCACGTTTCCTTTCACCTGCTGCCCCTGTTCACCTAACATTAAGTAGGCACCTGGTGTTAGTCGGCTGGCGTTGGTCGCATCCTGGGGGAAAGATTAAAGGACCTCCTTTGAAATAAGTCAGACAATCTCCGATGACACACTGACTTTGTTGGGTTATTCTGGGTGGAAAACTTCTGCTGTAAAAATCCGAAAAAATCGTATTTTACCCTCTCCTTACATCATTCACGTCACACATGCCTCCTCTTTCCCTTGTTATTCTCGTTCACTCTTCCTCTCCATTATTCTCGTGCCCTTCAAATCACGTCATCCACTTCCTCCCTGTTCCCGTACGTCTAGCAGTAAATAAATACTCATGACTTTAGTCAACTGCTGTTTGTGGCTTCGTGTGGAAAGATTTCAATACTCAACAGAAATGTGACACTTTATTGGACCTTGTAGGCTGTCCTGGAATATTAACCTTCAGTAGTTACTAAGATGAATGACACTTTTATTTTTCACTTCCATTATGACTTCACATCTACTGTGCTTCCCTCCCACCTCCTGAACATCTGATACTGCACTATCCACCTCCTATGTATTTTTCTCTCCACTATTCTCCTACTCGGCTTTCTTCCTTCTCCACTTTCTACCCATTATACTTCCCTCCCACTCCACTACCCTCCCACTCCACTACCCTCACACTCCACTACCTCACACCACTACCCTCACACTCCACTACCCTCACACTCCACTACCCTCACACACACTACCCTCACACTCCACTACCCTCACACTCCACTACCCTCACACTCCACTACCCTCACACTCCACTACCCTCACACTCCACTACCCTCCCACTCCACTACCCTCACACTCCACTACCCACACACTCCACTACCCACACACTCCACTACCCACACACTCCACTACCCACACACTCCACTACCCTCCACTCCACTACCCACACACTCCACTACCCACACACTCCACTACCCTCCTCACCTACCTCCACTACCCTCACACTCCACTACCCTCACACTCCACTACCCTCACACTCCACTACCCTCACACTCCACTACCCTCACACTCCACTACCCTCACACTCCACTACCCTCACACTCCACTACCCTCACACTCCACTACCCTCACACTCCACTACCCTCACACTCCACTACCCTCACACTCCACTACCCTCACCTCCACTACCCTCACACTCCACTACCTCCACTCCACTACCCTCACACTCCACTACCCTCACACTCCACTACCTCACACTCCACTACCCTCACACTCCACTACCCTCACACTCCACTACCCACACTCCACTACCCCACACTCCACTACCCTCACACTCCACTACCCACACACTCCACTACCCTCACACTCCACTACCCTCCACTCACTACCCACACTCCACTACCCACACTCCACTACCCTCACACTCCACTACCCTCACCTCCACTACCCTCACCTCCACTACCCTCACACTCCACTACCCTCACACTCCACTACCCTCACACTCCACTACCCTCACACTCCACTACCCTCACACTCCACTACCCTCACACTCCACTACCCTCACACTCCACTTCCCTCACACTCCACTACCTCCACTCCACTACCCTCACACTCCACTCCCTCACACTCCACTACCCTCACTCCACTCCTCACCTCCACTACCCTCACACTCCACTCCCTCACACTCCACTACCCTCACACTCCACCTCCCTCACACTCCACTACCCTCACACTCCACTCCCTCACACTCCATCTCCCTCACACTCCACCTTCCCTCACACTCCACTACCCTCACACTCCACTTCCCTCACACTCCACTCCTCCCTCCACTCCACTCCCTCACACTCACTACCCACACACTCACTACCCTCACACTCCACTACCCTCACACTCCACTACCCTCACACTCCACTACCCTCCACTCCACTACCCTCACACTCCACTACCCACACACTCCACTACCCAACATCCACTACCCACACACTCCACTACCCACACACTCCACTACCCCACACTCCACTACCCTCACACTCCACTACCCCACACTCCACTCCTCACACTCCACTACCCTCAACTCCACTACCCTCACACTCCACTACCCTCACACTCCACTACCCTTACACTCCACTACCCTCACACTCCACTACCCTCACACTCCACCTCCCTCACACTCCACTACCCTCACACTCCACCTCCCTCACACTCCACTACCCTCACACTCCACTACCCTCACTCCACTCCTACACTCCACTACCCTCACACTCCACTGCCCTCACTCCACTACCCTCACACTCCACTACCCTCCACTCCACTACCTCACACTCCACTACCCTCACACTCCACTACCCTCACACTCCACTACCTCACACTCCACTACCCTCACACTCCACTACCCTCACACTCCACTCCCTCACACTCCACTCCTCACACTCCACTCCCTCCCACTCCACCTCCCTCACACTCCACCACCCTACACTCCACTCCCTCACACTCCATCTCCTACACTCCACTTCCCTCACACTCCACTACCTCACTCCACTTCCCTCACTCCTCCTCTCACACCCACCTCCTCACACTCCACTCCCTCACACTCCACTACCCTCACACTCCTCCCTCACACTCCACTCCCTCACACTCCACCTCCCTCACTCCCTCCTCACTCCACTTCCTCCACTCCGCCTCCCTCACCTCCACCTCCTCTCACCTCTACTCCCTCACCTCCCTCCTTCACACTCCACCCCTCCCTCCACTCTCACTCCCTCCTCTCCACTCCTCACACTCCCTCCCCCCTCCACCTCACACTCTCTCCCACTTCACTTCCACCACACACCTCCCCAGCCCAAGATCGAGATCTTGAATGTTAAACAGTTGGAATTAAGCCACTACAGTATCAGATCCAGGAGATCTTAATAGTGGAGGCCTGAATACTGTTAGTGGTCTGAATAGAGGATTTGTATGTACACACACACACACACACACACACACACACACACACACACACACACACATACATACAACAGGCCTAGTGTCTAATCGACATGTGCCTAGGACAAAATGGTAACTAACACACTGGACCCAGTTGTCAGTGAATGTAATAACAAGTTATGTAAAGTACTTGTCCAGCCAGTAATTTACATAAACTTTCCTAGACATTAATTCACTGTTCGTTCCTCTTCTAGACAAAACGCTACGTATAATCATGAACTCTCCCAATGATCTAATTAAATCAATGGTTTTCCAATATTTGGCAGCAAGTTCACCCTTGTGCCTCCCAGCATCATTTCCTCCAGCACTGTGGTAGATAATGGTAGATAATGGGTTGTATTATAATAATGGAATACAGTACCAAATATCTGATGAATTAGCTACATGTACAACATACGGCTATTATTTTTGAAGACATTTCGCTATCGTGGCTTTTAAATTCATTAAATAAATCTTATATGGTCCAGTTTTTGGGCATGATATACTTCTGCTAGCTGGTATTGCCCTTCTGTGATAGTGCCGTCAACTGCTGCACTTCCTCTAAATCAAGAATAAAGTTCTGAACACCTTCATGGCAGAGGGAATGATTACCTCATCTTCTACGGTCTATTGTATGTATTTTACGTAATGAATTGAAAAAGTCACTGGTTGGCAAAACGTAATTCAAAATACACATCTCAAGGTGTTGCACTTGTGTTTAACTCAACGGCTAATGTTAGTGGACTGGTGTGGGTGACATCCTGGGTATTAGTGGACTTTGTTTCCATTAGTAGACTTAATGCTACTACGCTCACTACTACTACGTCATACCAGCTTCGGGTAAGAACACTCAGTCTAGCTCTCCTCTCCCTCATACAGAAAGATATTTACATGTATCTTATTAGGGATTCCTCAACAATGAATGTAATTGCCTTAATTAGCAGAGATGGTTAGTCGTACATTCCTCGGTACATTCCACGGTCCAGTCCTATATACACTTGTCCTGGAATTTAGCAAAACTAATTTTGCTTTTGAAGCTCTCTTTTTAACTTTCCTTAGGCTCACCCTTCTCCCTTTTCTGCATACATCTTTCCATCTACTACGGCTAACATTTTCCTTCATGTTAGTGTTATTATGTTACCCTTCGCTACCCTCGACTACTTTACACTTATTTTCCTAATTCTCAAAAGAATTTTCTATTTTTTTTCTATTAAGAAATAGAACCTCCTCTTTTCCACTCCTAGCTCTGTTTCTGGCCCAGAGCTATGTTCCTCAACTCACATTCACTGGAACACTTAGCTAGAGTAGAGGTAGGTAGCACCACCTCAATGGCTACTGACTTCAGGTAACTCTGATAGTAAACGCATTCTACGAAATGTCTTCTATATTACTTTAAAAAATGGATACTCAAGATCTAAAGCTCAGTGACACAATTCCCGACCCACAGTGAAAGGGGCACACATGACTTACGAATTCGTAACAACACGTCTGTAAACAAATCACGGAGCGCATGGGGGTTTGTGCAAGATATATGAGTAAATCTATATTTGTTTTCCCTTCTCACCAAGCAGCAGTAAGTAGCTAAGGAGTTATTAGACGGCCATTGTAGATAGCTTCCTGGATTTGAGGGAAGAGTTGGGGGGGTTAGAACACCTTAAATAACGCTGGCCTTTAAAATAAACTGAAACCGATTTTAACCTGTAAACATAACTTAATAAATAGTCTGTCTTAACAGCTGGGTGTTGGTTTAAATACAAAGTGCTTAAGTGAAGCAACAGTCATCAAGAGAGAGAGAGAACAGAAGTACCTCTACTGCAGTCTTACATGTCTAGGAAATTAACCATTTGCCTTAATGAGGTCCAAACATTATTCACGCACATAGACACAATTAATTACACATGCTTGAAGTGCAAGTTTAGCTGCGTGATTTAATTACAGATGAGCGTGCGTATTCACCAAGTTGTACTCACCCAGTTCTATTCACCGAGTTACTCTCAGTGAGTTGTTGTACCGAGTTGATTTCACCGGGTTCTATTCAACAAGTGGTACTCATCAACTTATACTCGTCCAACAGCATACTCAATGAGTTGTACTCACCAAATTGTATTTGGTGAGTCTCAACTCACGCCACCGCCTCGTAATTAACAAACGAGAGGCATTATTGGTTTCGAGCGTGTTCAGCCCAGTCATGCATACTCTGGAACTGTTTATAGATTTTGAAGCATAAAAGTCGCAATACTGAGGCTGGGACAAATCACAAATAATACTCTCTAAGGAGAGATATCTTATGACGACGTTACGATGTTTCGACCCGTCGCAACTGAGTGAGAAATGGAGTGAATACCAGGTGACAGGTCGGGAAGATGGGGAAGGGAGAAAGGGAATGGTGGTAAAAGTACTAGTAGTAGTGGAACTAGCTGTAGTAGTAGTAGTAGTGGAACTAGCTGTAGTAGTAGTAGTGGAACTAGCTGTAGTAGTAGTAGTGGAACTAGCTGTGGCAGGAGCAGTACTAGCAGCATTACTTCTGCTGCTAATTCTACTACTAGTAGTACAGCAACAACATCTACGACTACTACCACTACTTTTGGTCTGGTCTGCTCTTTCTAGCTTAGCTGTGACTTAATGATCCAGGAAGAACAGAATGTAGTCATAAGTTTCCGTTCCTGGCAGCTATTTATTTGTGAAGAGTATGGACTAGCTAACTGAGGTTAGCTAGTCTTGTATATTCTGCTGCTGTTTATGTGCAGTTCTTGCGATATTCTTGGTGTTATATTTACCTCCAGGTTCCCTTTCACTCTCTTATATTTGCAGCTTCTCTCCGCAGCACTGTACACAGTACTCCCTCTTCCATCCTCTGAAAGCATGACGTTGCATTCGCTTTCATTCAACACAAGACGCCTAATGTTTGACATGACCTGCGATTATCTGAGGTTTCTGCACAGATTCTTACTGTCCTCGCCTGTTCATATTCCTCCCATAAGGCCTTGCATCACTAGAACACAGTAACACATAGGACTCACTTCCCTCTGGTAAGTTATTCACGAATATCAGGAACACTGTTCGTTCTGAGGAACCCCACTCCATGCTCTCTCCATTTCTGATGGCTCAATGTTTACTGCTACTCAATACCTTCTATAAGTCAGGTAGTCCTTGACGCACAGGAACACTCTCTCACTTGCCTCTTCCGCTAACTTCTGGACTAATCTCTCGTGCAATATTATATCAAAGGAATTTCGTTGCTTTATATGTGTGATTCTGTCCTACAATTACAGCGGATTCATAAGACAGAATATTCCATCCCTGAATCCGTGCAGATTTTCTGTAAAGAATCTTCGTATCTCCAGATGTCCAAATATTTCATTTCTTACTATCGTCTCCAAAACTTTTGACAGTATGCTATTAGAAAATTAGAAATACTGGCTTATTATAGAGGGCCTCGTGACAGTCCCCTTCTTTAAAAATGGGAGCCACATTTGCTTTTTCCCAGTTTTTTGGCAACTTTCTTGAGTGGGGAGTTTGGCTGAATTCTGTTATTAACTCACACAACTGTTTTTGTCACTTCTCTCAGTATCCATGAAGATAAGTTGTCTGCTTCCATTGTTTTTGTTTGTTTGTAATTTGTTTGTGTGTGAGTGTGTGTGTACTCATATATTTATACTCACATGTTTGTAGTTGCATGGGTCGAGTAACAGTTCCTGGCCTCGCCTCTTCGCTGGTCGCTAATAGATCCACTCTCTACCTGTTCCATGATGTTTGTCGGATGTATGTGTGTGTGTACTCACCTAATTGTGGTTGCAGAAGTCGAATCTTAGCTCCTGGCCCCCACCTCTTTACTCGTTGCTACTAGGGCACTCTCTCCCTACTCCATGAGCTTTATCATACCTCTTCTTAAAGCAATGTATGGATCCTACCTCCACATCATCACTTTCCAGACTATTCAACTTCCTGGCAACTCTGTAACTAAAGAAATACTTCCTAACATCCCTGTGGCTCATCTGAGTCATCAACTTCCAATTGTGACCCCTTGTTGCTGTGTCCCATCTCTGGAACATCCTGTCTCTGTCCACCTTGTCGAATCCTCTCAGTATTTTATGTTGTCATCATGTTTCCCCTGTCCCTCCTGTCCTCCAGTGTCGTCAGTTCGAGTTCCCTTAACCTCTCCTCGTAATACATACCCCTTAGCTCCGGGACTAGTCTCGTTGCAAACTTTTGCACTTTATCTAGTATCCTGACGTGCTTGGCTAGGTATGGGTTCCAAACTGGAGCTGCATTCTCTAATATGGGCCTGACGTACACGGTGTACAGGGTCCTGAACGCCTCCTTACTGAGATGCAGGAATGCTATTCTTTGGTTTGCCAGGCGCCCATATGCTGCAGCAGTTATTTAGTTTATGTACGCGTCAGGAGATGTGCTCAGTATTATACACACTCCAAGATCCTTTTACTTGAGTGAGGTTTGTAGTCTTTGGCCCCTTAGACTGTACTCCGTCTGCGGTCTTCTTTGCTCTTCCCCAATCTTCATGACTTTGCACTTGGTGGGGTTGAACTCCAGGAACCAGTTGCTGGACCAGGCCTGCAGCTTGTCGAGATTCCTTTGTAGGCCTGCCTTGTCCTCCTCTGACTGAATTCTCCTCCTTAACTTCACATCATCTGCAAACAGGGACACTTCTGAGTCTATTCCTTCTGTCTTGTCGTTCACATATACCAGAAACAGCACTGGTCCTAGGACTGACCCATGTGGAACCCCGCTCGTCACAGACGCCCACTCTAACACTTCATCACGTACCATGACTCGCTGTTGTCTTCCTGACAGGTATTCCCTAATCCATTGCAGTGCCTTCCCTGTTATACCTACCTGCTCCTCCAGCTTTTGCACTAATCTATTTTGTGGAACTGTGTCAAAAGCCTTCTTACACTCCAAGAAAATGCAATCTACCCACCCCTCTCTCTCTCTCTCTTGTCTTGCTGTTGTCACCTTGTCATGGAACTCTAGTAGGTTCGTACAACAGTCTCTAGAGTTTTCAGTAAATGTGAAAAATACAAGTATCAGTTCTGTTGGAGAAAACGTCTTGTTAATGAGAGAGGTCAGAAGAGTATAGACAAAATGGTTCAAGCTGACAGGAAGGCGACAGTAACTTAAATAACCTTACGTTACAACAATGTTATATAGAAGAGTATCTCTCAACGCACAATACATCGAACTTTGAAGTAGATTGCCAATAGCAGCAGAAGACAACACCGTGTTGCACTCCTGTATGCTAAGAACAGGAAACTGAGATTGCAGTAGCTACAAGATCACCAAAACTAGACAGTTGAAAATGGAAAAGCTTTGCCAGGTCTAACAAATCGTGTTTTCTCCTGCGACATGCAGATTGTAAGGTGATAATTTGGAATAAACCTTTGGGATGTGGTGGAACGGGAGATTTGCATAATAAATGTGCTGTTGTCATATGTGTAACACCTGTGTGATGACATCATGTCAACAGGAGAAACTTATGACGACTTTTCGGTCCGACTTAGACCATTAAGTAGTCCAACACTAACACACGAAGGTAAGAGAGCCAATATTTATGCGAGAAGAGGACAGGGACGGGAGGAAGATAGGTAGACAAATGAAAGAAGGAAGTGGAGAAAGTAGTGGAAGAGGTATTGGAAGTAGTAGTAGTAGAAGTGGTAGTTGTAGTTGATAGGGGGAGAAGTGGTAGTGGTACAAGAGTCAGACAGTGTAGTGAAGCAATGTAATAGTAGTAGAAATAGAAACGGTAGTAGTAGTGGTAATAGAAGTGAAGGAGATCCAAGAATAAAAAGAACACTGCAAGAGTGGCGAAAATTACAAAGGACACACGCATCTAGGCAAAAAAAAAATATAGGAAAAGAGAAGAGGTAAAGAGAGATCAAAATCAGGTCAAGTCACAAGTGTTCTGAAGTTAAGAGAATTTGACAATGTAATGAGAAAGGAAGGCATCTTCAGAGACAATGCCAAGAGAAGATCCATCACAGCCCCAGGAAGACAATATTCTTACCTTTACTGGCGGTGTTTGTCGTGACGTTCTCGATGATCTTCGTTGAGATGGTCATTATTGGCATGTCCTTGATCGTCGTTTCACATTCGTCTGTGCTGGTCACCACAATAGTCTCGTGGACCTTCCTTAGTTTCAGCTTCTTCCCATTCGTTCCAACCAACATCCAATCGTTGGTCCGATCATCGATGCGGCTGTTATCGACGACTTTGTTCCCGAGATAATCCTTGCACATCCCTGTCAGTCGTTGAATCTCTCATCCAGCTTCCTCTAAATCTGCCTTAAGCTGACGATACAGTTGCTCATAGTCGAGGACAGCCGTCATAACGCCCTCAACACTCTGACAAAGCAACACTATGGTATCTTGGTACAGGGGAATTTTTTCTACAAATCCTTTACTGAACCACTGTTAATCAAGACCAACTTCCACTAGTGGGCGACACTCACTTGTGACGTCACCTCCAGCTGCTTCATCTCTCCTCTACTTCAGTATATGAGGTCCTTCCGCTGGCTTGAATGATGGACTGATCACGTTAAAACTACTTCTGCTTGCAAAATTCTACTGCTTTCTGTATTCGACTGCAGAAGCCTGTTGCAGGCTAGACAAGTGTTGCAAGTGTGGCCTATTTGTTATGCTGACATCACTTTGTCAATTTATTACCAATATTCATACCCATATACAAATGTAATATAACCGCTGGATTCCAATTGTAATTTTTTCTTGATATAAATCTAAGTAATTTATTAGCCATTCATCCCAACAGGTGACCATATTTTGTTTTCCTAGATTTATCTAAATTCTAAATCTAGCTAAAGGAGAAAGGCAAAAAGACAGTAGTTTCATTGTTCTTATTTTTTTGGGGCAATGTAATATAATTTATTCAGAGCAAAATTCAGTTATGTCAAAGAAAAATACTAATTTAAAGAATGATATATACTATTGTGCAGGGTTTTTTTATTAATAGATTACGGGGTTGTATTCTGTCTGCTATCAGCTGAACTGTAGCTTCAGCTGAGTGTGGAGTGAGATCCACATGGGAGGAGCCACTTGCAAAATTACATTCCTTTTCTATGATTTGATTAAAACTAAAGCTGAGAAATATTGCTCACACAGATTTATTGTTGACATGTGCGCGAACACGGCTATAATTATTATTATTGTTATTATTATTATTATTAATATTATTATTATTATTATTATTATTATTATTATTATTATTATTATTATAGTATTATTATTATTATGTGGGAACGCTAAATCCGGATGGATTAAACATCGCCTGTGGGGCTTGGAAGGCATTCAGGCTTAATTCAGGGAATTGGAGCACAGACCCAAATCCCTAGAGCAAGAACCTCTCACCAGCATCAAGGAACCTCCTTTGATGGGCACCAGCCGGGTTAAATCCTGTTACTTTCTCTTTCCTCTAGTGACACTCCTCTCACGCATCTATCCTCTGTCTCATCGCCCGAGCACAACCCCTACGAGGGTCTTTTACCTAAAGTCAAGTCCTCCTTTTGATTTAGGTAGCAGACTTACACGATCCAAAATAAAATCATGTATTGATGTAGGTAGAATTACTGAAAATATGTTAAGTAAAAGGACACAGGTGCAACTATTGTGACATTTTATTGTAGCTTTGTTAAGCCGTCGGCTTGACAAAGCTCCTGGAGAGCGAAACGTTGCCACAATAAAATGTCCCATTGGTTGCACTTGTGTCCTTTTACTTAAAATCAGTAAATGGTTCTTCATTAGCTGGAACTGGGAACAGTTGTGCTGACTTAATAAAATGCTCTAGTTTCTCACTACTTAACATTCATGACAGGCATTGATGAATTTGATTGAAACTTTCCTCAAGTGCAGCGTGAAGTAGTTTATTGATAACCAAAACAATGTCTCAGTCACTCCCGAGGGACCTCTTATATAATGGCCATGGGCAACATGCATTGCTCACTAAAAGGCTCTAGCCCGATTTTCAGACACTTCCCAAAATTTCTGAGGCTTGGCTACAGTAAATCGTGATACCAATGACAGAGTTTTTTGCAATTAGAATAATTCACGTAATTCATTACGAAGCTCTATCCTTTCCTTTTCCATAACATCTTCGTCAGGAGCGAAAACCCTCTGTTGTATCGTAGTCTCTGAATTAATCTCTGTCAATTCTGACGCCAAACTCACTGTGGATAAGAACAGTAAAAACATCTTCCATAAATGTTGAACAGGAAAATTATGAGTTGCGTTTGAGTTTGCAAAGCTCCTCAGTTGCAAACATCCGCCTTTAAGTTGGGCCAACAGCACGTGTCGCACGGTAGAAGCTCTGAAGAGAGAAATTAGGCAGCGTATGGCAAGTCAGAGAGGTCGCCATCCTTTGAAGTTCCACCCTCCACTGGCATGTGTTAGGAAGGCAGGATCAGGAGATGGAAAGGCAGGATCATGAATTGGAAAGGCAAGATCATGAGTTAGGAAGGCAGGATCATGAGTTGGGAAGGCAGGATCATGAGTTGGGAAGGCAGGATCATGAGTTGGAAAGGCAAGATCATGAGTTGGGAAGGCAGGATCATGAGTTGGGAAGGCAGGATCATGAATTGGAAAGGCAAGATCATGAGTTGGAAGGCAGGATCATGAGTTGGGAAGGCAGGATCATGAGTTGGGAAGGCAGGATCATGAGTTGGGAAGGCAGGATCATGAGTTGGGAAGGCAGGATCAGGAGATGGGGAGGCAGGATCATGAATTGGAAAGGCAAGATCATGAGTTGGAAGGCAGGATCATGAGTTGGGAAGGCAGGATCATGAGTTGGGAAGGCAGGATCATGAGTTGGAAAGGCAGGATCATGTGTTGAGGAGGTATGGCTGAGTCTGAGGGAAAACAGCTTTGTGAGTGTTATGTGTCATGTGTTAGGGAAAAAGGGATGTGAGCTGGTGAAGCAAAGTCGTGTTTCGGATAGGCAGGGTTGTATGTTTGGGAAGAAGGGTAGTGTGCTGGGAAAGCAGGAGTTGTGTGGGAAAGGCAGGGTTCGTGTTTTTGGGAGGCAGAGCTGTGTGTTGCTAAGGCAGTGTCGTGTGTTGGGGAGACAGGGGTCGTGTGTTGGTGAAGCAGGGTCGTGTGTAAAGGTGGCAGGGTCGTGAAACAGCACAACCTGGCTTCCTCAGCAAGAACACTGGAGTACGAGAAATGGACGAGTGCTCATGTTGTGAGTATTGCAACTTGTTGCATTGATCTGTGTTGCACAGCAACAAGGGAGAAAGGGATGTTGCTGAACTGAGGCATACCCCATACACACGACCCTGCCTCCCCTGTTTCCCCAACATAAGATCCTGCCTCCCCTGTTTCCCCAACATAAGATCCTGCCTCCCCAACACAAGATCCTGCCTCCTCAACACAAGATCCTGCCTCCTCAACACAAGATCCTGCCTCCTCAGCACAAGATCCTGCCTCCTCAGCACAAGATCCTGCCTCCCCAACACAAGATCCTGCCTCCCCAACACAAGATCCTGCCTCCTCAACACAAGATCCTGCCTCCTCAGCACAAGATCCTGCCTCCTCAGCACAAGATCCTGCCTCCCCAACACAAGATCCTGCCTCCCCAACACAAGATCCTGCCTCCCCAACACAAGATCCTGCCTCCAACCACACACGATCCTGCCTTCAGAACACAAAACCCTGCTTCTCCAACATTCAACTCTGCATCCTAAAACACGACCCTGCCTCTCCTACACACGACCCTGCCTATCCCACGCACGACCCTGCCGTTTTAACACACTACCCCGTAACTCATCCCTGCACACGACCCTGAGACCCACCCCTAACACGACTGATTCAATATTCGGTACTAAATGGAACAGAATTGAAATCACTTAGGAATTCCGGTTATCATGAAACAAAAACCAAGACAACAGTCCCTAAGCCTTCATAAAAACAATGATTGATTTCAAGGGTTTAGTAAAATGAAAGAATAACGTAAGTCCTGATATCATAGTACAAAATTCAACATTGTTGTTACGGTTCAGTGCTGGTCTTCAGTACTGAGCTGCACACCGTTGACAGTATTCAAGACTAGGCATAACAACCTGTCAGAACACAGAACGAGTGGTGCATCAACACATGAGAGGCGAGTGCGCTAACCAGTCGGCCAGGTGTGTCTGTGTTTTAGAAATTACTTGCCATGGGTTCAATCCCCACTTGTTGGCAATCGTGTTATTACGAAGTCTCCGGTACGGCTGGAAAACATTAGGGACGTGTTTCCATAAGACACCTACTGTCCGTGTTCACCCATCAGTAAAATGGGTACCTGGGTGACAGTCGACTGATGTGGATCGCATCCTGGGGATAAAATTGACAAGGGTATTTCTATATAGCAGTATGTCATTGATGTCAGCTAGGACTGTATACCTTGTACATGTACTTGTAGAAATAAAGATATTATTATTATTATTATTATTATTATAAGGCTCACTCAGAGTGATATTGTTTCAATAAATACCTTGATCTGCAACGTGTCTTGATTATATTCCATAATGGACGTAAATACTCAGGAAGACATTCAGACACGGATGACAAACACTTGCTAAATGAAAATGACAGTGTTGTAAAGAACGCAACTAATGAAGAGGATTCCCTTCGAATAGTGTCCATTACGTGAGAAAGATGAGAGAGTTCCCACCATGCATGAGACACATTTCTCAGAGCACTTGCTTCAGTCTCTCGTACTCTGAGGAAAGACGTCAGATTAAGGGAGAATTAAATTGAAGTGTATAAATGGTAATAAATACCGACTATATAAATTTATTGTGGAGAACATCGAACAAAATCAACTTTTACAGCACCATGCTGCCTGCATCACTCCCCTGACGTCACCATGCTGCCTGCATCACTCCCCTGACGTCACCATGCTGCCTGCATCACTCCCCTGACGTCACCATGCTGCCTGCATCACTCCCCTGACGTCACCATGCTGCCTGCATCACTCCCCTGACGTCACCATGCTGCCTGCATCACTCCCCTGACGTCACCATGCTGCCTGCATCACTCCCCTGACGTCACCATGCTGCCTGCATTACTCCCTGACGTCACCATGCCCATCACCTGACGTACCATGCCTGCATCACTCCCTGACGTCACCATGCTGCCTGCACGACGTCACCATTCCTGCATACCCTGACGTCACCATGCTGCCTGCATCACTCCCCTGACGTCACCATGCTGCCTGCATTACTCCCCTGACGTCACCATGCTGGCCGACGTCAACTCGCAACGTCACCCTAGGACGTCTGCCTGACATCACCTCCCTTCATCACCCGACGTCACCCATGACATCTGCCTGACATCACCCTGAATGTCTATCTGACGTCACCTCGCGATGTCTGCCTGATGTCACCTCGCGACGTCTGTCAGACATCGCCGTGCTGCCCGACATCACACCATGACGTCACACTGGACGTCTGCCCGACATCACTCCTGGCCGTTGCCTGACGTCACCTCGCGATGTCACCCACGACGTCTGCCCTGATGTCACCTCCCGATCTCACCCCACAACATCCCTCACGACGTCACACCTGACATCGCAACAAGATGTCACATCCACAGTGAGCAATTTGTTTCAGTATTGTGGAGAAGATTGGAAGAAGATATATGTCACATGTTAATTCCTCTCAGTCAGTGTTCTCATATATTCGTAAATGCCTTAGTGTCGATTTTTGCACAGAAAAGCGTCATTTGCTAGTGCAAGCCATGTTGTAACCGCATGTGCAGTAGGTGTGTGTAGACCACAGTATGGTCTGAGCCAAAATCATTGTGTTACAGGTCACAGGTTGTGATCGTTGACAGCTGACATTAGTCAGTCAGGCGTCAGTTTACAAGCGTCTGAGCCCCCATGTGCAGAAAGCTCTTAATGCTCGCTGTTTGTAGACACCTGAGTCGCACCTGCTATGACTCCTCATTGAAACTCGTTTCACTCCACCTCCTGACTGTCAGAGTGCAGTTATGTATAGAAAACCAGTCTGAGGATGCTTAGACTAACCTCTGCTATGACTCCAACTCTGTCGAGAGAATGACACCATCAAGCGGCAGTAGCCCTGTCAGCAGGCGACTGTCTGACTTGTGTCACAGCGTCAGTGAGCAGCCTGCACAAACATGATGTCACTTTGACTGCTTGCCCACTAACTCCAGTTAAGGTATATGCTGTTACGACTCCCAGATGTTTTACCTGAGATGTCTTCGCTACAACTCACTCCACTCTCACCAGCAGTGACAGCCCCAGTGACAGTACCAGTGACAGTACCAGTGACAGTACCAGTCGAGAAATGTCCCGAGTTGCTTGTCAGAAGAAGTCCTGCCCTGTTGCCGAGTACTGATGACGCCTTACATCAGCAGGTTGTGTCCCAGGATGAGTGAACCCTGCAGCGACTACTACGATGAGTGCTTCACCATTCCAGAGGAGACCATACCCCATTACGTCACAGCTCAGCCGCAGTGATGTCTCCTGTGTTGTAGTATCTGTCCAGATGCAGGAAGGCGTACAGTGACGCCCACCGACGCTCACTGCCTTGGACCACGATGTTCAGCACATCCCACCTTTTTTTTCTTCCGTCCCTATACGAAGTTTTTTTTGTCCATGTCCACATGTATATATATATGTTTTTATTTTGTGTTCTGTGCCCTGTTCCTGCGAGAGAAATATCAAGTCGATGGCCAAGCAAAATGTACACAGTAAACCTACATGGCTAGTTTCCGAAGTTTCCACCAGAGAGCAGGCCTCTGGGTGGGCATGCCCAGACCTTCCTCCCTCTCACTAGAGTCAACAGCTCCACTCCTCTCTGCCCTCTGGGTCGCCCCAGTTCACACACTGCCTGTGTTCCACGAACCTATGTAAAGCAAGAAGCCTCCGAGGCAGCCATACCATTGACCCAGCTTGCACAAAGCCACGTAATCTACGTAATCTATGACGATAAGTTTTACTAGTTACAACTAGATTAAATTTGGTGAATTAAGTTGTTACTAATATTATAATGATAATGAAAATAATAATGACAGTAGTGGATAATAATGATAGTAATGGTATTAAAAATAAAAATTCAGAAATTGCCTAGTTAGTATCTCCTGAATATTCTAGAACATTCAAGAACAACGGGTACTACCGGTTGACAAAATGAGGGCATTTATTTCTTCTGTTTCATTAGCTAGAAGGCTGTACACATTAGCTACATTCTGTATGGAAATGATCCACTATTGAAAGGTAACTTCTTAAGTCACATGACCTGTTCCCAGTGGTTGGAAGCTTAGGGCCGGCAATTAACTATTGTTGGACCGGTATATATATATATATATATATATATATATATATATATATATATATATATATATATATATATATTATTTTTTTTTTTTTTTTTTTTCAACAAGTCGGCCGTCTCCCACCGAGGCAGGGGTGACCCAAAAAGAAAGAAAATCCCCAAAAAGAAAAAACTTTCATCATCATTCAACACTTTCACCACACTCATACATAATCACTGTTCTTTGCAGAGGAGCTCAGATACTACAGCTGAGAAAAGTCCCTCCCAGCTGTCACTATCTCAGACCCCTCCTTTAAAGTGCAGGCATTGTACTTCCCATTTCCAGGGCTCAAGTCCAACTAAATCAATTAACTGGTTTCCCTGAATCCCTTCACACAATGTTACCCTGCTCACACTCCAACAGATCGTCATGTCCCAAAAACCATTCGTCTCCATTCACTCCTATCTAACACGCTCACACATGCTTGCTGGAAGTCCAAGCCCCTCGCCCACAAAACCTCATTTACCCCTTCCCTCCAACCTTTTCTAGGACGACGCCTACCCCGCCTTCCTTCCCCTACAGATTTATATATATATATATATATATATATATATGATGGGGTCCACCTCTGGTGCAAATTTTGGGACCCATAGCCTCGAGAAGTAGATAAAGGGCTTCAAGGAAGAATATTTGGATTTCTTCCTGAAGCCATTTGAATATTCCACTTCCCTACCACCCCATATTTTCATTCTATATATACATATATATAAACTTTATTTCAAGACAAAATACATTGACAAAATACCTTAACAAAATACATTGACAAGAATACAATAGGGAGTAAAACAACATAGATAACAACTCAGAGCTACATGTCAAATAAATATACATATATATATATCCACTAACCAGAACCCACCAACCAACCCTACCAGACACACCTTCCACCTTTTCATTACCTAAACAAATGAAAAACTACAAACATAAACGTGAAAAAAATGGTAATTTATACGCAGGAAAGTTCTTTTGGTCATTAAGGAAACAGTAACTTCCGCCTGACGCAAACCAAAACAACATTTTCATTACCTCCTGCAGTGGTGAGGGGGAGATGATGTGACGAGTGGAAAGAGGAGGTGAGAGAGGAGGAGAGGAGAGGCGAGAGGATGCGAGGTGAGGTGAGGAGGAGAGCTGAGATAAGGTTAGGGGAGGTGAGGTGTGAATGTGATGCGGGAGAAGTGAGAGTGGTGAGGTAGATGTTAGGGCGGGGAGGGAGAAGTAAGAGTGGTGAGGCAGATGTTAGTGCGGGGAGGGAGAAGTAAGAGTGGTGAGGCAGATGTTAGGGAGGGAAGGAGACGTAAGAGTGGTGAGGTAGATGTTAAGGCGGAGGGAGACGTAAGAGTGGTGAGGTAGATGTTAAGGCGGGAGGGAGACGTAAGAGTGGTGAGGTAGATGTTAAGGCGGGGAATGAGAAATAAGAGTGGTGAGGTAGATGTTAAGGCGGGGAGGAGAAGTAAGAGTGGTGAGGCAGATGTTAGGGCGGGGAGGGAGAAGTAAGAGTGGTGAGGCAGATGTTAGGGCGGGGAGGGAGAAGTAAGAGTGGTGAGGCAGATGTTAGGGCGGGAGGGAGAAGTAAGAGTGGTGAGGCAGATGTTAGGGAGGGAAGGGAGACGTAAGAGTGGTGAGGCAGATGTTAGTGCGGGGAGGGAGACGTAAGAGTGGTGAGGTAGATGTTAAGGCGGGGAGGGAGACGTAAGAGTGGTGAGGTAGATGTTAAGGCGGGGAGGGAGAAGTAAGAGTGGTGAGGTAGATGTTAAGGCGGGGAGGGAGAAGTAAGAGTGGTGAGGTAGATGTTAAGGCGGGGAGGGAGACGTAAGAGTGGTGAGGTAGCAAATTCAAGGCGTGTTAAACCCGGCCGTAACTAACGTCTCCAGTCAAAGAAAACCAGACATTAAAAGGCAAGACAAACACATGGGGGATAATTTTTTCTTTGCCCGTATATACCTTCACCAATGTGCAGTATTTACAGAGTTAAATCAGCAGTATGAGAGCAATATGCCAGAGAGACACAGGACCAACTTGAGTGAGTGTTTGACCCACAGCCTTGGCTGGCAGGGCCAGCTCTCATACTATTGGTTGACTGAACTGGACTGTTAAGTGAGCAGAGGGGCCCTGGAACTCCCTATGTTCAATGGGAGCGTGATGAACATCGAATAAATCGAAATGTATTCAGCACATGCCACCTCACCCCCATGCACTCCAAGAGCACAGTAATGGCTGAAAAATATCCCTCAGATGGGTAGTGTGCCACCATGACACACAAAAAGGAACCAGCTAATGGGTCCGCAGGTCCTCTCACACCATCCAACCCAGCTGGCAGTGCACCACAAAAAAAACAGTTAAATTTTCTAGAAAACGTTTTTAAGGCCAAAAAATTTGCTACAGTGAGACACTAGACAGTAACGTTAACGATGGTACTATACACGTCTTTTACAGACATTCATTTTGAAGTATATATACAAATGTAGATCCCAAAGGATGTACATTTGTATATATAGAATCAACCACTGTGAAGAAATTGCGAAATTCAAAGCGCTTTCGTGACTTCTCACATTATCAAGGAACTACATGTAATGATAATGTGAGAAGTCACGAAAGCCCTCGGAATTTCCCTATTTTTTCACAGTGGTTGTGCTTATGTATATATAATATATATATATATATATATATATATATATATATATATATATATATATATATATATATATATATATATATTATATCATCATTCAAAAGGATGATAAGGTTGATAATTATGATATGATTATGAAATTTACGATCAACTTTTGTCCCTCTTGTTATCTATAAGCCAATTTAACCCATAAAATATTGAAATTTAAACGTGTGAACTAGTAAAAATCAGCGAGTGTAATGTAAATAAAAATCAATTTAAAATTGATGATCTTTTTTTTTTTTAAATTTCAATGAGGAATATATTCAGTATAATTACTGAGGGTTGCCAGGTATGAAATAACCTGAGTTTCTGGTCCCAGTTGAGCAGATGCTTTTAATGTTTCTCTACGGGGCACCAGAGAGGAAAATTCTCCGATAAAATGTATAACTAAATGAGAATTTTTAAATTGGGTTTTGCGGGAGCGACATTTATTTGTGCTAGACACTTGTGGCATCCCTAGTCTCCCTCTCCAGGTGGGAGAGAGAGAGAGAGGGAGGGGGAAGGGGAGGAAGAGAAAGGAAGTCTTGGAAGATTGGGATGATTGAAAGGGTAAGAGAATGGATAAGGAGGAGAGAAAGGGAGACGATAAATGGAGAAAGGAAGGAGGAAGAGAATAAAAAGAGAATAATGACAGAAAGGTAGACAGGAATGGCAAGAGTGAGAAATAGACAGAAAGGTAGACAGGAATGGCAAGAGTGAGAAATAGACAGAAAGACACAGAGAATTAGAGAGCGAAAGTAAAGCGAGAGTGAGAGCGAGAGAGATATAGAGTGATAGATAGATTAGATAGATAGATAGGGAAAGAGAGAATATTTTCACTCATATATATATATATATATATATATATATATATATATATATATATATATATATATATATATATATATATAAGGAGGAGAAGTTAGGGTGAGATATAAGCAACTATTGGCAGAAAGGTGGGCTAGGGCTAGTGTAAGTAGGAGTAGTGGGGGAGTTGAAGAGAGTTGGGATAGTTTTAAAAATGCAGTATTAGAATGTGGGGCAGAAGTTTGTGGCTATAGGAGGGTGGGTGCAGGAGGAAAGAGGAGTGAGTGGTGGAATGAAGAAGTAAAGGGTGTGATAAAAGAGAAAAAGGTAGCTTATGAGAGGTTTTACAAAACAGAAGTGTTAATAGAAGAGCAGAGTATATGGAGAGTAAAAGAAAGGTGAAGAGAGTGGTGAGAGAGTGCAAAAGAAGAGCGGATGAAAGAATGGGAGAGGCTCTGTCAAGAAATTTTGCTGAAAACAAGAAAAAAATTTGGAGTGAGATAAACAAGGTAAGAAAGCCTAGGGAACGAATGGATTTGTCAGTTAAAAACAGAGTAGGGGAGTTAGTAGATGGGGAGCTGGAGGTATTGGGTAGATGGCGGGAATATTTTGAGGAACTTTTAAATGTCGATGAAAAAGGAGGCGGTAATTTCATGTACTGGCCAGGAGGTACAACATCGTTTAGGAGTGAAGAAGAGCAGGATGTGAGTGTGGGGGAGGTGCGTGAGGCATTACGTAGAATGAAAGGGGTAAAGCAGCTGGAATTGACGGAATCATGACAGAAATGTTAAAAGCAGGGAGGGATATAGTGCTGGAGTGGTTGGTATTTTTGTTTAATAAATGTATGAAAGAGGGAAGGTACCTAGGGATTGGCAGCGAGCATGTATAGTTCCTTTATATAAGGGAAGGGATAAAAGAGAGTGTAAAAATTATAGGGAATAAGTTTACTGAGTATACCAGGTAAAGTGTATGGCAGGGTTATTATTGAAAGAATTAGAGGTAAGACAGAGAGTAGGATTGCAGATGAGCAAGGAGGCTTTAGAGTGGGTAGGGGATGTGTAGATCAAGTGTTTACAGTGAAGCATATATGTGAACAGTATTTAGATAAAGGTAGAGAAGTTTTATTGCATTTATGGATTTAGAAAAGGCATATGATAGAGTGGATAGGGAGCAATGTGGCAAATGTTGCAAGTGTATGGAATAGGTAGTAAGTTACTGAAGGCTGTAAAGAGTTTTTATGAGGATAGTGAGGCTCAGGTTAGGGTGTGTAGGAGAGAGGGAGATTACTTCCCGGTAAAAGTAGGTCTTAGACAGGGATGTGTAATGTCACCATGGTTGTTTAATATATTTATAGATGGGGTTGTAAAAGAAGTAAATGCTAGGGTGTTGGGGAGAGGGTGGGATTAAATTATGGAGAATTAAATGCAAAAGGGAGTTGACACAGTTACTTTTTGCTGATGATACTGTGCTTATGGGAGATTCTAAAGAAAAGTTGCAAAGGTTAGTGGACGAGTTTGGGAGAGTGTGTAAAGGTAGAAAGTTAAAAGTGAACATAGATAAGAGTAAGGTGATGAGTGTATCAAACGATTTAAATAAAGAAAAATTGGATATCACATTGGAGAGAGGGATTATGGAAGAAGTAAATGTTTTCAGATATTTGGGAGTTGACGTGTCAGCGGATGGTTTATGAAGGATGAGGTTAACCATAGAATTGATGAAGGAAAAAGGTGAGTGGTGCATTGAGTTATCTGTGGAGACAAAAAACGTTATCCATGGAGGCAAAGAAGGGAATGTACGAAAGTATAGTGGTACCAACACTCTTATATGGGTGTGAAGCATGGGTTGCAAATGCTGCAGCGAGGAGGAGGCTGGAGGCAGTGGAGATGTCCTGTCTAAGGGCAATGTGTGGTGTAAATATTATGCAGAAAATTCGGAATGTGGAAATTTGGAGAAGGTGTGGAGTTACTAAAAGTATTTGTCAGAGGGCTGAAGAGGGGTTGTTGAGGTGGTTTGGTCATTTAGAGAGAATGGATCAAAGTAGAATGACTTGGGGAGCGTATAAATCTGTAGGGAAGGAAGGCGGGGTAGGGGTCGTCCTAGAAAAGGTTGGAGGGAAGGGGTAAAGGAGGTTTTGTGGGCGAGGGCTTGGACTTCCAGCAAGCATGTGTGAGCGTGTTAGATAGGAGTGAATGGAGACGAATGGTTTTGGGACATGACGATCTGTTGGAGTATGAGCAGGGTAACATTTTGTGAAGGGATTCAGGAAACCAGTTAATTGATTTAGTTGGACTTGAGTTCTGGAAATGGGAAGTACAATGCCTGCACTTTAAAGGAGGGTCTGGGATAGTGACAGCTGGGAGGGACTTTCTCAGCTGTCGTATCTCAGCTCCTCTGCAAAGACAGTGATTATGTATGAGTGAGGTGAAAGTGTTGAATGATGATGAAAGTATTTTCTTTTTGGGGATTTTCTTTCTTTTGGGTCACCCTGCCTCGGTGGGTGTTGAAAAAAAATATATATATATATATATATATATATATATATATATATATAATATATATATATATTGATATATGATATATAGAATATAGTGTATATATATAAGCACAATATATTACATGTATTAACTATATTAAATACATAGGGTTGCATAAATACATATGAGTCATATATCATCATAAAGAGAACCCCTAGCACTGGATGACCTCATCCGAGAAGAGCTACGATCACTAAAGCACCAAGCAACGCCCACAAACTTCACACCGCCCTACGAAGGATCACCATCTATACCATTGGAAGACATGAACAAGGTCTAGCATAGATTATGACTCCTGCAGTGTCGACACTGAGCTGACACCGTCATCACACAGTGTCGACTAGTGTGAGCTGCTCGACCACAGAGAGGAGTACAAGATCGGCAAGTACAGGGACATAAGCCAACAGTATAAATTTGTCCCAGTGGGATCGGAGACCTTGGGAGCGTGGGGAAAAATGCAACACGTTTCCTTAAAGAGCTGGGTTCCAGACTCATCGACACCACCAGGGACCCAAGGGCAGCCACGTTCATGTTCCAGCGTCTCAGCGTGGCCATCCAGAGGGAAACGCGATGCTGCATACTGCTCGCGCCCGGCTTCGGAGGAGCTGGAGGAGATTCATAATCTTTGACATATTGTACCATTGTATTCATGTTCATGTTTGTGTGTTTTATAAATGTATTCTGTCTATTAATAAAGCATTTATATGTATGTATGTGTGTATATAGGATGGGGTGGTAGAGAAGTGGAATATCAAACGGCTTCAGGAAGAAATCCAAATATTCTTCCTTGATATTTATATTTCGAGGCTATAGTCAAATTATATAAGTATATCCTATATATATATATAAAATATATATATATATATATATATATATATATATATATATATTTTGAGGCACCACCTCTAGAACTGGACTGGGGACCCTCATTATCAGAGAAGAGAATAAACGGATGTCATTGAAAAACTCAAGGTTCTCCCGCAGCAGTTTGAATATTTTCTTCTACCCTTCCCCCTATATTCTATATTTATGTGAACTTTATTTATAGACAGAATACATTGACAAAGAAAAACAGAAACATGAATACAAAGGTACGATACATCAAATATTATGGATCTCCTGCAGGTCGGAGCACTGACAGCAGTCACAACACAGGCACTATGTGACTGACCTCACGAGAGCAGACGCAAGGCACAAAAACCATATCCGGCAACAAGTGTGTTTAGTTGACAGTTGGTAAATATTGTCTGAACAAGTAAAAAAAAAGTGGATTGGTGTTTGTTTGAGTAAATAAGCATTTACATCCGTCTTTGAGAATTTGTGTTGTCAGTGGAAAGGCGTTTATATTTAGGGTCTATATCAGAGTTTCAGGATAGTTTACATTTTTGCTGCTCTGAAGTCGTCTGTTTACACAGAACTGGGTCGAGCTGAGGTGCGAGAGATTTTTATTTTGAATTTCCCTTTTCAAAGGCAGTGTTTACGTTGGTCTAGTTGAGGTAGAGAAGAGTTTTATCATGTGAAACTGAATTTTTGTCCTAATTTTTCGTTTTAATTTAGAGACGATGCTTCGTCCAAATTGATATTTTCTAAAATAATTTCTTGTTGTAAATTACATGTCTTTCTTTCTGCCTTTCGACTTCTTACCTCAGTACTTAAACATCTAAGTACTGGATACCTGGAGTCTACCTGGAGGGTGTTCCGGGAGTCAATGCTCCCGCGACCCAGTCCATGAGCAGGCCTCGCCGTGGATCAAGGGCTAATCGCACCCAATTCACCGTACAAATCACAGCCCGGCTGGTCAGGTACTGGATTTAGGTGTCTGTCCAGCTCAGACTTGAAGACAGCCAGGGGTGTATGCTGGGAAGCAGTTGAGCAGTCTTGGGCCTCTGACACTTATTGTGTTTTCTCTAAGCGTATTCATGAAGCCCCTGCTTTTCATTGGAGGGATGTTGCACCGCCTGCTGGGTCTTTTGCTTTCGAAGGGACCGTTAGTGTACAGCAGTATTCCAACCTAGAGATAACAAGTAATTTGAAGAGAATCATCACTGACCTGGCATCCCTAGTGTTGAATGTTCTCATTATCCATTTTATCATTTTCCTAGCTGATGGGGTAGAGACATTGCTGTGATCTTTAAAAGTAAGATTCTCTGACATCATAATTCCAAAGTACTTCACATTAGTTTTTCGCTCTATTGTTTGGTTAGAATTTGTTTTATACTCCGGGAGTAACTGAAATTAGTCCTGAATGAACTTCACTTTGTTTTCTGTGTTCCAATTGAAAACTTGTATCCGAATGGATATTTGAAGTGTTCTGAGTGGATGACACTATCATGCAAATTCTAGTATCGTCAGCAAAGGAAGACACGGTGCTGTTGTTTACTTGTCTGTCTACTTCAAGCATGAGGATGAGGGAAAGGATGGGAGAAAATACTGTAGCGATATTTAGCGATGGCTTCTTCCCACCTCTGTCTCGTAGAAATTCTTCTATATTAGAAAATCTTGCGTGAATTCACCTTTTATTTATTGGTCTATGGTTGTTTGAATGCATGCATGTCATTACCTGTTTGGAATTATTGATATGAGTTTGTTGGGGAGGGGGTGTGGGCTCCAGCTCTAGGTCCTGCCTCTTTAACTCCCAACCTACTGACGTCACCGAAAACTGTCTTATTTATTTTTTAGTCCCATTATTGAATTTACTTTTGTTTTGTCATTGCTCGGCTAATTCCGTTTATTTACCACTCTTAAATTTTAATAATAATAATAATAAGAATAACAATAATAATAATGTGAGTCAGGTAGATGTGTTAGTTATACCTCTAATTTTTATTAGGTATCCCCGAAAGAGGACCTTTAATATATGTTTTTCCCCTTCCTCTCTGTTTTCATTATTATTTCGCTTATAACACGAAAAGGTCTCATCCGAATGAATTCAGATATTAAACGCTGGTGTACGGTAACTAGGGCAAAATTCTAAGGACAATTGGCAAGTGTATGATATATATGACAAAACTTGTTGAATCCATTCCAAGCATCTTGGAACAGCTCCGATAACCTTCAAGATTCTCAGCAGTGTAGCTGCAAATTATGAAAAAAAATATATAAGAAGGCGCCTCCAAATTCGAAGATGGCGGAGAATAAAAGTCAGGTGTGTAGGTGTACATATGTTAAGTGTAAAACTTTTAAAATGTTTTATTTCTTTTAAACAACTTTAAATATAATTAAGCCTGTTGTTGTTTTCTGAACGGCCTATCGCTGACAGATCACACTGCCAGGATAGTACTCGTTACTTTCAGTTTGTTTGCAGGGAAATGTGTCAAAGTACAACTGTTTTTATAAAACTTGGAATCGTCGGAATCTATGCAATAACTGGAGAATGCCTCTTCATATGAGCTTCAAATATTTCAGTCCCGGTGTGTTTTCCAGACAGTAAAGTTCCCGTTAGTTATTGGGAAATATAAGTCCATATTTGCCTGCTTTATTAAGTATAAAGTGACGATTTTCATTCAATTATTTAAAGAATGCCTCGTTTTATTGGTTTTAAAATACTGACTGATGTATTCTGTGAGAAAGAGATAATGTATTCTGTGAGAAAGAGATGATGTATTCTGTGAGAGGTGGTGTATTCTGTAAGAGAGATGATGTATTCTGTAAGAGAGATGATGTATTCTGTGAGAGAGAGATGATGTATTCTGTGAGAGGTGATGTATTCTGTAAGAGAGATGATGTATTCTGTGAGAGAGAGATGATGTATTCAGTGAGAGAGAGATGTATTCTGTGAGAGAGAGATGATGTATTCAGTGAGAGAGAGATGTATTCTGTGAGAGCGATGAGATCCTGTTAGTTTAGACTGTTTTGCTGCAAATATGAAATTTTAAAGAAATTTAAAAAAAAATGAGTTGTTGAATTCACAGCAATTCCTGGAGAATGTCTTTTCTGATAGACTTCAAACTTTCAGCGGTCATATGCTTTACTGGAAAGTCTACATACATACATTTTAAATGACCAATATTGTTAAATAAATTGGCATCCATGTAATAGCTAGAGAATGAATCTTCAGGTCGGCTTCAACCACTCGTTGGTGTTTCTTGTTTCACTGAATTTGTTTTTTGTACTTGCCAATTTCGTAATTTTAGAATAATTTTTTTTTAACAAATTGGACATTCTTATGAAACAAAAAAGTCAATATTTTTACTTAGATGGATGTAGAAAATTTTTCAAGGAATGAAAAAAAAGTCAGAAATTTCGGAAATATTGAAAACTCGCGTTTTTATATCATTTTATTTTTTATTAAGACATAATTTAATCTTAATTTGATTTTCGCTTATTTTGGTTCCAGAGTCGAGAGATTGTAAGCTACACTGTCCTCGTATAACACTAATTTCCTCCAAGACTGTCGATTATAATATTATAATGCCTTATCAGATCGGCTTCAAATTTTCCATACAGTAACGGTGTTACTGTATGGAAGCAGAGATGAAACCCTCTCCAGGTATACACTCAGTGAATGCGTGTAGAAAATGCAAATGTTTGCACATTTGAGCATCTAAAATAGTGCGATTTTAGACTGCATAAACTGTAGTGTAGAGGATGACTTTTGACATGAATTATCGCTTTGCAAGTACAACGAGAAATCACAATCGGCATCATCTTAATTATAAATAACTGCATGCTTGTGGGTGTTACTTTCGAATTCACACCTATTCTCCGACGAGTACAGGTGTTTATTGACGGGGTACTCACACTAAATCCATCAAAAACAACTGTGAATTTGCCGTACTTTTTCACTGTACAGTCTGCATAAGACGTGGCTAAGGAGTCATTTGTGTCTCCTGGTTTCTAAGACATACGATGAAGTGACATCGACTATACAGGACGTATTTCTTTGGTTCGTCTGATGCCAGTATGTGCGTATTTACGACTTATTTCCACAAAGGCATTCCTTGGCTAGCCGTATTAACATGTTCATTGTTACAATGTGCGAGTTGAGACTTTTTGGAATTTCGGAACACTTGAAAACTCATAAAAAAAGGTCTATAAGCGAAAAGTATCGCAGTGCTTCTGAAGGTGAAAATCAGCATTACTAGCTGCAATAATCAGAGGGTGAAACATGTGTTCTGGGTCATTGCTGATTTTATCCTTACTAAAAGTTTTTAGTTATTGCACTTCTTAAGCAGGAAAATTAAAATATACATCATTTCCAGGGAGTTTATCAACTAATTTACTGCCAATACTTGGTAAGTCATGATCACTGAACGTCATCCCCATCAAAGGCGACTACAGCAACTATATTTCTGAGATATAGAACTGAAGCCTAAGGTCTGCATTGTTCAAGAAACCCTCATATATTGCCACCATCGCTTCTGTCTTGAAAGATTCTTGACCTACGCATTTCACTGTGCTTCTCACTTGTCGAGAATGGTGGGCTTGTCGACATGTGTACTGTCACAGTAGACTAACAACATGCCCTAAAAGAACCCATAGAGGCCACTGAGTATCCGAAAGCGCACTTCCTCGCATCAGACCACCAGTAGTCTTGAGTGAACGCATTAACACTTGTTCGATCACCGGGACACATCCCAGGCTTGACAAATATCTATCAGTCCCGTAAAGATTCATGAAACGCCTGCTAGCGCAGCCTCCAGGAACCAGTTCCATCTGCTTCCACTACTTTACGTAATAATGCAACCATTAACTAATACCCCTACATCTTATTGGTTGGTGAATTTTTATTCAGAGCTGCACTTCTGTTTTTCTTAAATCTCATTCTAATAAAGGTTCTGAATTTTCGGCTTCATCAATAGGCTTCGAGTGCATTAAAATCCCTTCGTATAGACTTCGATTCCCTCACCAAAATCATCATCAATAGGGAGGTGAGCTTTGCGTGAACCATCAGGGAGGTGAGCTTTGCGTGAACCATCAGGGAGGTGAGCTTTGCGTGAACCATCAGGGAGGTGAGCTTTGAGTGAACCATCAGGGAGGTGAGCTTTGCGTGAACCATCAGGGAGGTGAGCTTTGAGTGAACCATCAGGGAGATGAGCTTTGCGTGAACCATCAGGGAGGTGAGCTTTGAGTGAACCATCAGGGAGGTGAGCTTTGAGTGAACCATCAGGGAGGTGAGCTTTGAGTGAACCATCAGGGAGGTGAGCTTTGAGTGAACCATCAGGGAGGTGAGCTTTGCGTGAACCATCAGGGACGTGAGCTTTGAGTGAACCATCAGGGAGGTGAGCTTTGAGTGAACCATCAGGGAGGTGAGCTTTGAGTGAACCATCAGGGAGGTGAGCTTTGATTGAACCATCAGGGAGGTGAGCTTTGAGTGAACCATCAGGGATGTGAGCTTTGAGTGAACCATCAGGGAGGTGAGCTTTGAGTGAACCATCAGGGAGGTGAGGTTTGAGTGAACCGTCAGGGAGGTGAGCTTTGAGTGAACCATCAGGGAGTTGAGCTTTGAGTGAACCATCACGTGGCAAGAAAACCTCTGAGCACTACCTTCCCTCTTACTCTGGCACTACCTTCCCTCTTACTCTGGCACTACCTTCCCTCTTACTCTGGCACTACCTTCCCTCTTACTCTGGCACTACCTTCCCTCTTACTCTGGCACTAACAACATTTTCTCCACACACTACTCTCACAACATCTTCAAGATCAGATCCTTCCATCAAAGTTCCAGTGGCACCTAAGAAATCCATAAGCGAATGAAAGAAGCCAAATAAAATAACTCATTGGTATCGGGAAAAAACTGCTTATACCAGTCTATACTTTTAAAATATAAATATTACAAGTGTGCTTAAAAATATAAAACTTACCATTAAACCTCACGATTATGAGAGAGAGAGAGAACACACACACACACACACACACACACACACACACACACACCTGAGCTGAGTCTCGACCCCTGCAACCAGAATTAGGTGAGTACACACACACACACACACACTAACAACACTGGAGGAAAGAAGGGTCAGAGGAGACATGATAACGACATACAAAATACTGCGGGGAATTGACAAGGTAGATAGTGACAGGTTGTTTCAGAGAGGGAACACAGAAACAAGGGGACACAACTGGAAGCTGAAGACTCAGATGAGTCAAAGGGATGTCAGGAAACATTTCTTCAGCCACAGAGTAGTCAGGAAGTGGAATGGACTAGAGAAAGATATAGTGGAGGCAGGAACCATACATAGTTTTAAGACAAGGTATGATAAAGCTCATGGAGCAGGGAGAGCAGAGACCCAGTAGCGGACAGCGAAGAGGTGGGGCCAGGAGCTGAGTCTCGACCCCTGCAACCACAATTAGGTGAGTACAATTAGGTGAGTACACACACACCACTCAAACCCCCACCACTAAAACCACAACCACTACAACACTCACCACTATTATTTCTATCTCCACCTCAACGATCACTATTACCACCACCTCTACAACCAATATTACCTTCACCACCATCACTATCACTACCACTACCCCCAGCACAACCACCATAACCACCAGTACCACTACCAGCAGCACGTCCACTGCTACCACCAACAGAGCACAAACAACAAAGCACCTCTACAACCACTGCCATTATTACCACCACTACCTTCGCTGTTACTACAGCGACTACCGCTACCATCATCACCACCACTACTACCACCAAACCAACTACCAAAAACACCCTTACCACAATTTTAATCACTACCACCACCGCAGCCGCCATCACCGCCACCACAACTACTACCATACCACCACCACCCATACAACCCCTACAATCACCACCGCCACAACCACCACCACCGCCACAACCACCACCACCGTCACAACCACCACCACCGTCACAACCACCAGCACCGCCACTACCACCAGCACCCCCACCACAGCCACCACCATTATCACCACAACCATCACCAACACCACTATCACCACCACCACCACCACATTACCACCACCACCACCACCACTACCACCACCACCACCACCACCACCACCACTACCACCACCACTACCACCACCACCACTACCACCCCCATCACCACCACCACTACCACTACCACCACCACCACTACCACCACCACCACCACCACCACTACCACCACCACTACCACCACTACCACCACCACCACCACCACTACCACCACCAACACCACTACCACCACCACCTCCACATTGTGCCTCTCACAAAGCGACAACTTCAATACAACAATTATAGCACAAGCAAAAATCATTCACATCTGAACTTCATAATATTAACGTTAATTGCTTCCTTGTGTGTGTGTGTGTGTGTGTGTGTGTGTGTACTCACCTAGTTGTGGTTGCAGGGGTCGAGTCATAGCTCCTGGCTCCGCCTCTTCACTGGCCGCTACTGGGTCACTCTCCCTGTGCCATGAGCTTTATCATACCTCTTCTTTAAGCTATGAATGGATCCTGCCTTCACTTATGCTGCAGCAGTTATTTGGTTGATGTGCTCCTCAGGAGATGTGCCCGGTGTTATACTCACCCCAAGATCCTTTTCCTTGAGTGACGTTTGTAGTCTCTGGCACCTTAGACTGTACTCCGTCTGTGTGTGTGTGTGTGTGTGTGTGTGTGTGTGTGTGTGTGTGTGTGTCTTTTCAGAGGCGTTCTGATACTACAGTTTCAAACCGCAATTATCAACTCCAGCTCACTAGTTTCCCTGAGTCCCTTCATAAATGTTACCTTGCTCACACTCCAACAGCACGTAAAGTCATTAAAAAACACTTGCCTCCACTCCTGTCTAACACCTTCACCTAGTATATCACCTCTGGTGGTACAAGTTGAATAATTTGCACAATACAAAACTATTTCCATTGCACAAACTAGTAAATATTACAGTTTCATAATAGTTGGTTAGTTAGTTGGGGTTTAAAGCCTATCGTCTACACTAGAGCCATTAAAGCTACACGTTAAACTTTTCACCGCCTGACGAGAATATTTTAATTCCTGAAAGAGGAATTTATTCTCTAATATAAAAAAAACACCCCCCAGGGTATGTATCTAGTGAATTTCAAGTGCAAAACTTCTGAAAACTCTCGAGCCTTAAAATTCAATATTCAGTGTACGTAACTAATATATTCCCCGTATACCTGGAGAGGTATCCCTGGAGAGGTATACCTGGAGGGGTATACCTGGAGAGGTATACCTGGAGGGTATTTCGGGGGTCAACGCCCACTCGGCCCAATCCATGGTACACACAGTCATTATGACTGTGTACCATTTGCTCTAAAGAAGAATAATTTCATCCCTATAACAGAGGTTAAAGGTAAACTCTCAGCGTATATAAATAGAGAGATGGATACCTCTCCGTGTGTATGTACTGTGCCATGTTAATGGTTAATGGGATTTAAAGCCTATCGACTACGCTAAGGTCATTAAGGCTTTAATCTCTAAAATAAGGATTAAAGCAAACTCCCAGCACATGTACGCTGAGAGAAATGCATGCGTCAGGATATATATCCTGATTTATATTCCTGGCGAGGGTAGAAACATTGGGCGGGTTTCCTTATACCGGTTGTCTATGTTCACCCATCAGTAAAATGGGTACCTGGGTGTTAGTCGACTGGTGTGGGTCGAATCCTGGGACAGAATTGACCTAATTTGTCCGAAAAGTTTTGCAAAACAATCGGCTTTCTACATATTAGTATGTTATTGATGTCAGCTAGACCTGTATACCTTGTACATGTACTTGTAGTTTTTTTTTTTATATTTTATTGAAACAGGGTACAAAGCACATAGCAAAATAATACATATCCAAGAACATCAAATTATCCAATATGACACACACGTACTACAATCTCCCACACTATTTAATCATAAATATCAGAACATAAGAAGCACACACATTAGATAATATTAAACACAAAATATATATAAACATTTCCTACCGCGATAAGACTATCGCACATTCACACTTTCTCAATCAACACAATGACAAACATTGACAAAACGCCACAAATCACCGGCGTTCATGTATAAAGAATTCAATGTTCAACATACACAACCTATCAATACATATCCAAGAACCTCTCAATACACGCCCAAGAACATTAACCACTAAAATATATAAACAATTGTTTTCCACATCATGTGGATTGCAATGTAACATTAGACACACCTTTATTCAAATGCCGTAAAACATATCTAACGATTAACACGTCCCATGACACACACCTGATCCCCGGTGCATGCCGCACTATAAGAACCCCCATGACCCTTCTCCAGATCTTTCAGATCTTTCTGATGGTAACCCCATCATGTAACTGAACAGAGCCCTCACACACTGTAAATACACACCCACACACGACAGTTGACACCCTATTACACACATTATCCTTGAATTGTACCACCTCTGTTCTCACCTCTATCCGTCTCACACTCACCCCCTTGTAAACGGAAAACCAGCCCGTCTCTACCCCTTACCTTTCGCTCCCTTTAACCCCACACTGTGAGGTTCCGATAACCCTCCGGGAGATCCACCTCCCATTTCCCCCATAATCTCTTTAGTTCGACATTTAGTCCTATAAAACCCAGCTATCATCATCTTAATGCGCTCAGCAGCCCCACCTGACCATCGCCCATGAATAATAAATGAAATCAGTGACCAAATACACTACCGCCCTTTGGATCCGCTTATCCATACCACTCACATCCAAACTCAAAGCCCTCAGCACCGAAATGACCCCCCCAGCAATCCCAACACATGACTAAACCACTCCCGCACCGCCCCAACCTATCGCAGAAATACACTACATGATAAGCAGTCGCTTCCTCCCACACAACGCACAACCACTCCCTTCCACTAATCCCCTAGTATGCAACAATGCCCCAGATGGAAGTATGCCATGCAGAAACTTATAAACTACCTCCCGCACCTCGGATCAATCCTAGCTTCCCTCAACAATCCCCACACTACACCCCAAGCATACATAGGGTATACACTCTCTACCACCCTACCACCCTTCCCATTCCCACCCCATCCAACACCCCAAGCCTCACCTTCCCGGGTCCTTAACCACTAACATAAATCGAATCATCCCCTCACAGTCCTTTAACTCCTTACCCTTCCACCATCGACCTATATCCTCATGAATCCTCCGCAGCCAGCCCTCTCCCTCCCTCTTTCCCTCATATAACACCTCTTCACATACACACTTTTAACCGTCGATGCAACGAAATAAGCCCCAGCCCCCTGGCGATGGGGGCGAGACCACCCCCTGTTAACCACTCACAACCTGAACCCCATATAAATCTCATTATTCTTCCCAGGAACCTACGCACATCACAACCCACCAGTGGATATACTGACCCCACATGCCACAATTTACTATAGATCAATACATTTACCACTATCGCCCTCTGATGTAAAGTTAAATTCGCCGCTCTCATACTCGACAATCGACTTAACACCCCATCCATCACCCTCTTCGAATTCACCACCCTCGCCTCCTCACACACCCTCATGTATATTACACCGCAAATTTTCAACCTATCCACAAGTTTCCCCACTGCCACAACTCCCATCCCCACCCTCCTCCCCACCTCCATGTACAATGATTTCTCTTCATTTATTTTCATACCTGTTGCTTCTCCAAAAACCCCCACCACCCTCCCCACTGCCCCTAAATCCCGCCTATCCCTAACTAAAACCGTGGTGTCATCCACATATCCCACAATACCCACTCCCCTTACCCTATCGACCGTCACATTTCCCTCAAGACATCTCCTTATCTCCCTATAGAGGGATCCTGAACACAGGCAAACAACAACTGCGAAATAGGACACCCCTGCCTCAATCCCCTTGCCATTTCAATATGTCTCCCTAAAAAACCATTCACCTGCACACGCACACACGCTCCCTCATATAACGACTGTGCCCATCCCACCACTTCAGCCCCGAACCCCTGCCATCTCATGAATCTCCACAATGCCTCACGGTGAACACTATCATATGCGGCCCTCCAATCTAATGCTAAACCCCAGCCTCCTCTTCCATCCGATTCCAGTCAATGAAATCCCTGATACGCCCGTGTCCCTCATACATTGATCTGCCCGGAATCCCATACTGTCCCTCATCTATCACCCTGCCAACCACACTCTTCAGACGATTCCCAATATTTTCGGTAATCTTATAATCACAGCACATTAGGTAAGCACTCTGTAATCGGTAATGTACACACACGGTGTTGCTTCGGCACCAGCACCGCTACACCTGTCCGCTGTATGTCCCCTAATACCCTTCTATGCTTCATTTCATTAAACAAAACTACAAAAACCCCTTCAACACCCCCAATTTTCCACATAAAACTCACAAGGTAAACCATCTAAACCTGGGGACTTGCCTATGCACATGCCCATTACAGCCCTCCATACTTCCTCCTCTGTTATCAACCCTCCCAACTCTCCCCTATTATCATCGTCCAACTCACCCGCACCCTCCCATCACATGTAACGCCTCGTCAATATCCCCCTCCCATCGACTCACCAAAAACGCATCTATATATCCCTCATTCCCTCTGTCGTCCACAACATCTGACCCTCCCTATAACCGCCCAGGTCCTTCCTCACCACAACATTCATTGTGCTCATAGCCTCTCTCTTACGTCGCTGCTCACGCAAAAACACAGGCAGATGGCCTATCTCCCCACATCACCCTCTCCAATCCCAGCCACCCGCTCCATCAAAATGCCTATTTTGGATGTCCCTGATCTGCTCCTTCAAACCCTCAATTATTTGTACTGGATAGGTCTCCCTAACCCCTACATGACATTCCCTTAATTGCCCTTCCAAATACCTCTGCAACCCATACGATAACCTGCCTTTCTCCCTCCCACACCCAATATAAAACTCCTTAATGCGTACCTTAGCCACTGTATCCCACCAAGAAATCACATCTCGCCCACTTCCCCATCCCCCACAAATTTTCCCACAACTCTGCAAAACCCTCCCTTCCCCCCCATTTAAGCAAACCCACATTCAACTTCCAATACCCCCCATATCTCCTAGGCAATCCATCCCACGCCAAATTCACTAATACCCCACGATGATCCGAGAATGCCATGTCCACAGTTTCAAATCTCTGCACCTCAACCGCCGATTCGCATATATTCTATCCAATCTTGCAGCATATCCTTTCCTCACAAAAGTATATTCACCTCCACCCCCCCCCTTTACATCTCGCAACCCCACTCCATAGAGCAGGTCCCCCAATGATCCTACCACATGCCCCGCTCCCCGTGGCTCCACATCCCGCTGACTAGTCACACAATTCCAGTCCCCACCTACAATCGACACTACCGGCATCGACCGCAGGTGATACACTAGCTCATCCCTCACAAACCTACTTTTAACTCCCCATCACCCTCTGCTGGCCCATATACACTCATAAAACCTACGCGTTCCCTACCCCATAAGCCCTCAACTCGAACAATCCTACCATCCCGCTCACTTCCCAATGGCTCACAACAAACGGGCTGGTTTCCGAATCAAAACAGCTGCTCCTCCTTTCAACCTACATGTATACCCAACATACACGACATACCCTGCTATGACCAACTCACTACCCATCTTATAATTGTGCTCCTGCACACAAGCCACATCCACCTGATAGCCCCAAAATCCTCCCTAACCAATCTCTCTTCCGCACATTACACAAACCATTAACATTGACCGTTAGACACCGGAATAAGACAAAGGTGGCTTTCCTTGGATACTCTGCCCCTTTATGACTCATTTTGAATCCTCACTTGGAATGCCCCCTGCATTCCTCGCAGGCCTTTGTCCTTTAGGCCCCACACCACCCTCATGTACCACAGCTGCCCACAGCTTTTGCCAGGCCTTTGCGCTGGTGTTAGCACATCCTCTGGATCCGACATTACAGCTGCTCGTTTCTCGACCCTAGGTCCACCTGCATGTCAGCCACATGCCCTCCTCCGCATGAACATCCACTTCCACAACTCCTGTCTGTATGAACTCTCCGCCCATTGCCCCACCACTCGCCTGAACGCACTCCACAGCTGCAGTCTCTTGACTCAGACCCAAGGCCCTGTCCACGCCCTCCTCCGTCATACTGATGATGTCCTCCACCAAGGATCGTGTGGATTCCCGCCATCACCTTCCACCCTCAGCGACGCGTCACCGCCCACAGCGGATCTCCCACTCATAGGCGAATTGTCAGGAAGGGTGACACAGGCCGACACTTGCAAGTCGTCCTGCCCTCCCACCCTCCCCGCTCGGCGCTCCTATTCGCCTCCTCAGGACTACAGTCATCCTGTTGCGTAGTCCACTGCTGCCTGCTATGCTGGTAAGGAGCACCTCTGGCCTCCTGCCTCCTGTCACACAAGGCCGCCATGTGTCCATATCCCCCACATAGGCGACACGTCCGTTGTTGGCCCGCATATGTCACAAAAACTTGCGTGCGAAATTCCTCTAATATTACATAAGACGGGATGGGGTACTTAAGAGACATCTTCAAACATAAGACCCATCCGGCAGCCCTCATATGGGCCCCCGCCCAACGTCCCTTGTGTTGCCGCATGAATGGTCCCGTATTTATCAAACACTGATGTCATGTCCATTGAATCTGCCTCAAAAGGCACATTGCGAACCTTATCCATGTGTACCTTCTGGAGACATCACGGTTGACAGTAACACCTGGTTTATGTACATGCTGCGTTCCTGGTACTTTTCCACGATTGTCTCGTAAACACTGGTAGCACCAAACTTCACAAAAATTCTCTTAATTCCATTCATGGCCACCCCAGACAACATGTCGTTCTCTATACCATAAGTTCTCCTTAATATGTCAGGCAGAAGCACGGCCATATTCTCTGCAGTCACTGCCCCATGGATCAAGTCCACACAAACCGTGTTGACCTCTTCCTACCACCCAGCGCCATTTGCAAATCCAAGCTTTGCCAAACGCCACCAGGGAAGACCGCACACGTCCGCTCACCAGCAAGGCTGAGCGACGAATGGTTGTAGTTATGCCGGGTCACCATTTGGAGAAGATCCGGGCCGGATGTACCGGCGAATCTACTACAATACAATTTACTTGTAGAAATAAAGATGTATTATTATTATTATTATTATTATTATTATTATTATTATTATTATGATTATTATTATTATTATTATTATTATTACATTAATAAGGGCGTCACCTCGAACAGTTGCCAACTAGTAGGTGTATCTTATAACTTCGTACGTAAAGAACTAAGTAAATTAAACCCAACTAAGAGCACCGGTCCCGATAACATCACGCCTAAGTTCTTAAAAGATGGCGCCTCTGAATTATCAATTCATATTGCGTTTATTTGTGTCCATAGCCACAAATACTGTCCCGAAAGGATTCAAAGAGGCCTGAATTACTCCTGTCTTCAAGAAAAATAGTAGGTCTGATGTCAGCTACTTTAGATCTGTTAGTATACTCAGTGTAATATCCAAAATTCTAGAGAAGGCTGTGTACTGTCAAGTAGTTAAGTATCTTAATGATATAAACATTCTCCACAGTTACCAGTCACGTTTTAGGAGATCTCATTCAACCGACACCTCCCTCATTAAATTGATGGACTTCCTGAGAACCGAAATGTCAGTAGGGAATGTCATAGGAATGGTAACCTTAGACTTGCAAAAGGCCTTCGCTACGGTCAACCACAATATATTATGTAAGAAACTAAAAGCTATCCGCATGAGTTCTGTAGAATGGTTTAAGTCCTACCTGAGCAACAGGAACTAATTTGTCAAGATCAACAACACAGAATCAGAACCTATGCAGATAACATGTGGGGTTCTTCAAGGTAGTATCCTGGGCACTTTGCTATTCCTGTGCTATGTGAATGACCCACAAGATATTGCTAATATACTATCACTAGAACTAGAGTCCTGTAGCAAATGGTTGGTAGACAACAAATTATCACTACAAGGCACAGTGTCTACCTACTGAAGCTCGCAGTACCCTGTGTCAAGCTCTCATACAATGTATTATAGACTACTCTGGCTCTTCATGGTACTCTGAGTAACAACAAAAAAAAAAAAAAAAAAAAAAACTGAAAGGCTGCAAATTACCCAGAACAAAATGGTGAGAATCACTCTGGACCTGGGTCCAAGAAAGCATGTAGACCAGAATGAATCACAACAATTGGACATGCTGAATGTTGAAGACAGAGTAAATCAACTAAAGCTAAATTACGTTTATAAAATTACTCACAACCAGTGTCCCCAATTCTTACTGCTAATTTTGTTAAGGCCGGGAACCAATGCAATTACAGAACTAGGGAAGGGAGAACAACTTTGCAGTACCTAGAGTTAGTGGTCAGGCTTCAAAGGCATTTTTCTATACAGCAATAAAAGAGTGGAATATACTGCCTGCATATGTCAAAGCCTGTCATAGCATGAGTCAGTTCAAGAAGAGTGCCAAAATGTACCTCATGAATAAGGCTACAGAAAGGGAAGAGAGTGATTTCTTGTTATGAAAATAACTAATTTTACCTCTTCCCTAGTATATCTTCTTTTATTGTAACTGCTTTTACATAGTTCTTTTTCTTGATTCGCCGGTACTCTCCCGGCCCTGGTCTTTTCCAGATGGTGACCCGGCCTTGGCTCCCTGTCTTGGGAGTGTCTGAGACCTATATCTTCCATGGGATGAGGTACAAGTAGCTCCTCATCTTCTGGGACCAACTGTTCCCAGGCCTAGCCCCATTCCCCGCCCTCACGGGGCTCGTAGGGAGAAGCTAGGCCTCTGGTCTGCCATCTTCCTTGCCCCAGGTGGGCTAGTGGGAACAGCAGTCTTGTGAGCTGCAAGTGGTACCAAGCTCTGGCTCTGGCACCTTCCCCGCCCTAGGAGGGCTCGTGGGAGTGGTGTCCAGTTGTCACTTTTACATAGTTAAGATACTTACATGTTTTTACCTTTTAAATATAAATACTAATTATCACAAGGACCCCTATAGAAATAAGTCACTTTATCTGAAATTTTTTAGTTATCCTAAGTACTCTATACATATGCTGCTATGTATGATAATATCTTTATTTACTACAAGTACATGTACAAGGTATACAGGCCTAGCTGACATTAATGACATACTACTATATAGAAAGTCTCTTGTTATGCAGAGCATTTCGGGCAAATTAGGTCCTTGTCCCAGGATGCGACCCACACCAGTCGACTAACTCCCAGGTACCCATTTTACTGATGGGTGAGGAGGAGGAGGAGATGTTGATTCACCGGGAATTCTCCCGGCCAGGGTCTTTACCAGATGGCGACCCGGCTCCGGCGGCTCCCTGGCGGGGTAGCAGAGACCTAAGTCTCCCATGGGGGGGGTACCTCAGCGGTGGGACCAACTGGTCCCAGGCCTAACCATATTCGCCCACAAGCACGTAGGTAGATAGTTGCTAGGCCCTCTGGTCTGCCACCTTCCCCGCCCCAAGGAGGCTGACGGGAAGGGCAGGCTTGCGAGCCGCAGATGGTAGCAAGCTCCAGCCTTGGCACCTACCCTGCCCTAGAAGGGCTGGGCATGGTGATCGACCTGATGGGTGAACATAGATAACCGGTGTAAAGAAACACGCCCAATGTTTCTACCCGAGCTGGGAATCTTATTATTATTATTATTATTATTATTATTATTATTATTATTATTATTATTATTATTATTATTATTATTATTATTATTATTATTATTATTATTATTATTATTATGGAACATTTAAAAATATTTACGTTTCCCTTAAATAAATTGTTTTCTATTAAGCATTTAACACAGAGAATGTAAAGCGTAAAGTCAGAGGCATAACTACGAAAATTTTAGTAAATAAGATAAGATTTGTTAGGGTAAGATCAAATTTTAAGATAAGATTTTCTTCGGATTTTAACCCCGGATGGTTAGCCACCACGATAACCCAAGAAAGTCAGTGCGTCATCGAGGACTGTCTGTCTTATTTCCTAACCTTACTATCTGTATAATCATTGTGTCGCTATTGAGTAAGACCTATCATAAGACTGCCTGAAAAGCCTAGGCATACCTAGGCATATTATTGGCCATCTTGTAATATATACTTCATAAAATGTATAATTATAAGTACACCCCACCTTGTATATTACTAGAAATAAAGAATTTGAATTTGAATTGGGGTCTCAATCTTGCCCCCCAGGATGCGACCCACACCAGTCGACTAACTCCCAGGTACCTATTTGCTGCTAGGTGAACAGGACAACAGGTGTAAGGAAACGCTTCGAAATGTTTCCACCCGCCTGGATTTTTAACCCAGAGGGTTAGCCACCCAGGATAACCCAAGAAAGTCAGTGCGTGATCAAACAGCTTATATATATAGTACACCTCCAGTGTACTACATATACGTACGAAAGACTACTAAATATATACATATATTTATGTAAAATGTGAACATGAGAGAGGCAAACTGTATTCAATCACATTCCACGTTAACAATATGTATAGGTACCACACAAAGGTAACAAATGGCACAAAAACAAACCTAACCACATTCACTCAACACAAGGTAACAAACTACCACTATAAGGACACGCAGGTCTCAACATAAAGCTCACCTTCACTACCACTATAAGATTAAATTAGATTTTGCCACCGAATTGGCTAGTTTATTGTGCACCCCATATCCATCCTGTGGAGGGTAGCGCAAGAGCATATGGATACACAAAAGGCCTAGGAACTAGGCCCCAAAGGTTAACAGGTGAACATATGGATTTATATCTACAGTTCACTTATCTGTTACAAGCAAATTTAGGGAATTTGCTTAGTATATCTGGTATCTTATTTTCATTAATAAGATATCTTGACATGTCACATAGGTTATTATACTGTCTATCTCTGTATTCCTCAATAAGTGGACAATTAAACACATAGTGTTCAAGACAGTGACCATATGCCTGATAACATAATTTACATTTAGTTTGATCATCATCTGTGTAGTCTCCCAAACTGCCAGAGTACTTGTAGCCAAGCCTAAGCCTGGCCACTACAACATCAGTCAGTACTTGTAGCCAAGCCTAAGCCTGGCCACTACAACATCAGTCAGTACTTGTAGCCAAGCCTAAGCCTGGCCACTACAACATCAGTCAGTCTGTTCACATTGCAAGTTGCTCCATAAACATACTTATCTACGTTCATGTTATCATAGTGGGTTATGGGATCTACTCAGGCTTCTAACTGCATTCCTATAACAATCGGTACACTACTGACAGTGTGATCACTCTGGTGTGATCACTCTGGGTGTGATCACTCTGGGTGTGATCACTCTGGGTGTGATCACCTGGGTTTACCTGAAGTTTACCTGGAGAGGGTTTCGGGGTCAACGCCCCGCGGCTCGGTCTGGCCTCATGGTGGATCAGGGTCGATCAACCAGGCTGTTATTGCCGGCCGCACGCAAACTGACGTACGAACCACAGCCCGGCTGGTCTGGTACTGACTTCAGGTGCTTGTCCAGTGCCTTCTGAAACAGCCAGGGGTCTATTGGTAATCCCCTAATGTATGCTGGGAGGCAGTTGAACAGTTTTGGGCCCCGGACACTTATTGTGTTGTCTCTCATGTACTCGTGGCGCCCCTGCTTTTCATCGGGGAATGTTGCATCTCCTGCCGAGTCTTTTGCTTTCATGGGGGTGATTTTCGTGTGCAGGTTTGGTACCAATCCCTCCAGGACCTTCCAAGTGTATATTATCATGTATCTCTCTGCCTGCGTTCCAGGAAATACAGATCAAGGACCTTCAACCGTTCCCAGTAATTTAGGTGCCTTATCGTACTTATGTGTGTGTGAAAGTTCTTGTACACTCTCCAGGTCTGCAATGTCGCCAGCCTTGAAGGTGGCCGTTAGTGTACAGCAGTATTCCAGCATAGAGAGAACAAGTGATTTGAAGAGAATCATATGGGCCTGGGTCCCTAGTTTTTAAGGTTCCATTATCCATCCCATCATTTTTCCCACCCGATGAGGTAGATACATTGTTGTGATCTTTAAAGGAGATCCTCTAATTATCACTCCCAGGTCCTTCCATTTCTTTTTCCCCTTTTATGGTTAGAATTTGTCATACCTTTATACATTTTTTTTTTCCTCAAGTTTTTTATTCGGTAGTTGAAATTTATCCTCTTGAACTTCATTGTTTTGAGTGGCCCATTTGAAGAGGTTGATGTCCGCTTGGTCATTTGGGGTTGTCCTCTAGGTGTGGTCCTCTGGGTGTTGTCACTCAGGGGTGGTAACTGTGGGTGTGCTCACTCCTGGGTGTGATCACTCTGGGTGTGGTCACTTGGGTGTGGCCACTCTGGGTGTTGTGACCCTGGGTTGGTCACCTGGGTGTGATAACTCTGGATGTGATCATCTGGGTGTGATCCTCTGGGTGTGATCACCTGGGTGTGATCCCTGGGTGTGATCACCGGGTGTGATCACTTGGGTGTGATCACTTGGGTGGTCACTCTGGGTGGATCACTCTGGGGATTACTCTGGGTGTGATCACTTGGGTGGATCCTTGGGTGTGATCCTCTGGGTATGATCACTCTGGGTGTTGTCACTCAAGGTGTGATTCTCAGGGTGTGGGTCACTTCTGTGTGTGGTCACTCAGGTTGGTCATTCTGCGTATGATCCTCTGGGTGTCGTGTTCTGGGTGTGTTCACAATGGGTGTCGTGGACTCCGGGTTCGGACTCTGGGTGCCGTGACTTGGGTGCCGTGACTCTGGGTGCCGTGACTTGGGGTGTGGTCACTCTGGGTGTAGTCACCGGGGTGTGGTGTGGCGTGCCCCCCTCAGATGCCTGAGGTTGGAGGGAGTGAACGGTGTTAGTAACTTTGTTTGCAACCATGTCCTCATTCCCTCCAAGGGTGTTCTATTTTCTATTATAGCACTAAGTATGCTTGTGTTTTCTATCATAGCCTTAACTCTGCTTGTATCTTCATCATAGCCTTAACTCTGCTTGTATCTTCTATCATAGCCTTAACTCTGCTTGTATTTCTTAAGCCTTAACTCTGCTTGTGTCTTCTATCATAGCCTTAACCTCTGCTTGTATCTTCTATCATAGCCTTAACTCTGCTTGTATTTCTATCTAGCAACAACTATTCTTCTGTCTTCCATCATAATATCTGTACTTGTGTTTTCTATCCTATCCTCTGTGCTTGTCATCTATCATTACTAACTTCCAGTGTCTTCAATAGTTTAACTATGCTTTATCTTTATCATAGCACTATGCTTGTGTTTTTATCTAGCGCTACTAACGTTTGAATCCTATCACATACTACTAACTAACTGTGACAGTTCCCTTCGTTCCAGTAAAGGTAGGATGTTGTTGTTCTTGATTCGCCGGTTTTTCCCCCCGCCCGGTTTTTCCAAATGGTGACCCGGCCTTGGCCCTGTCTTGGAGTGTCGTGAGACCTATGTATCCCATGGAGAAGGAAAGTACCTTCCTCTTCTGGGACCAACTGCCCTCAGTCCAGCCAATTCCCTGCCCTCACCGGGCCTGAGGAAGAAGCTAGGCCTCGGGGTCTGCCAACGGCAGTCTTGGGAGCGAAGGCAGTAGCAAGCTCCAGCTCTGGCACCTTCCCCACCCTTTGGGGGGCCTGTGGGGTGGTGTCTCTATTCCCCTAGATAGGATGACCCTGGGATACTTGGGTGGAAGTTTTTTAGGCACAGATACACATATAAGTACAGTTATCAAACATAGTGAAATTACCTAGATCCAAAAAAAAGTGATCTTATAAATGAGTATTTTGCTTAGGAATGATTAATCAAAACCCTTGAACAACAGAAACCGTTTTCCCAAAAAAATTACAACGTTCGGAAAATATTCCACCACAAAGCAGGACTCAAATTGTATGACGAGGCACACAGTCATGCTGGTTCGTGGTCATTCCACGCCCAGCCTTGGTTGTGTCGGGTGTATTGAGGAGACCTCTGGTGGCCGCTTGTGAGATTTTTTTTTCACAGCCAGACGGAGGATACAGGCGCCCGAAACACCATTGGAATTGAAGTACTTCAGGCGGTTTATCCGTCAAACGTGGACGTTGTCTTGCCGGCTATACTTCGAGATTCTCTGGGTGTGGACCCTCAGAATTTACGGCATAGCCCAACGGGGCAGAGGATCTTCGTGAAATTTGCATTACGGCGGCGTATACCAGGTTGTGGATAAATATCAGGACAAGGGCTGGTGGTAATGCAAGGACTGGGGTATGTGTGAGGGCGTTTGGCAACTTACAAATGGATAAGTTCGAAACGTTCCATTTGAACTGGGGAAAGTGACATACGGAAATGAAAGAAGTGTATGGGATTGTCCATGCTGTTACTGTTGGTAGATGGATGAATGGTCTTTAGCTGGTATGTTGGAAGGCACATATTCGGTAAAAATGACATAGAATCCATACCCTCCTTTATCTTAATGCATGGTTTTCGACTCAGGATATGTTACCTTGTTGGACAGGTGCGACCTGCCGGTTGTGTGGGCAGCGGGGGACCTGGCGGTTGACTGTCAACTAAAAGGCCTGAGGAGGGAACGTCAAGGAGAATATACTACGGACGAATGAAGGAGTGCAACAGGACAAGAATTGGCAAAAACAAGGAGATGGTGTGAAGGAGGGCATGGTGA